>RJWH01005465.1:31472-76134 GCA_004363575.1 Solenodon paradoxus
CACCACCACCATCACCACCTCCATCACCACCTCCGCCATCACCACCTCCACCGCCAGCACCATCATCATCACTACCACCCCCATCACCACTATGACCGTTACCACCACCATCACCACTACTACCACCACTAGTACTAATACTACTATGACTACGACCACTATGACCACTATACTACTCCCACCACTACCACTAACTTACACACAGATGCACATGTATGCACAAAGAATTTTCTTGTTACTTCTTGATTCTTAGCATTTTATTATGCTCTGTAAATAAGTCTTATAAAAATTAGAAAGTTTCCTCTTCGTATAAGAGCGTGAGTTAATTTCCCACAGTCAGAGGGAAGAAAATAAGATATTCTTTGTTTTAGAAACAATGCTCTACTGCTATTTATTATATCACTTCAGTTATGCTTATCTAAATCTTTAATATTAATGATTTTGTTCACCTTAATTTTACTGTCTCTCAATTGTATTTTTAAATAAATTCTTGAATTTGAAAGAGTTTTTGCCTTTTTGATTTTGCTTCTATGTTGTTCTGAACATAATGCTATTAACCTTAAATTTCATCGTATCTGACATTAATATTGCTTTTCTGACTTTATTATTTGCATTTTCCTAATACATATTTAATCACTTCTTTATTTTTGATCTTTCTCTATAATTCAATTTAGTTATTTCATGTAAGAAATACATTTGATCATAATTTAAAAAAAAAACAGTAAATCCCAATCATTCACATATATTACAATTTATCAATATGTCTGGCCTTTATAAAAGTTTACAATTTTAATTTTGTATTTAATAAGATATTTTGTTTTCTATCTTTTTTACATACATTAATTTTCCTCTGCATTCTTTTATCCATGCTGCTAATTTCAAAGACTTAGTACAGAATTCTTCTGTATCCTAAAAGTTATAAGACATCTAATTGAAATGAATATTGACATATCAATGTACAAAATTAAAAAATGAATGTGTACCCACAATTAAATGAGTTGAACTCTTTGCATATTATAATTATTTCCCCAACTCCTGTCTTTGCTTTTACAGATTGGAAACGTTAATTCTAAATTTGCATTTTTCAACTACTTTACATTTTGACAAACTATGCTTAGCAACTTCACTAAATTAGTATGTACATTGGAAGTAATTATTTATTTTAACTATGATATAAACATATCATGATGTGTTTTCATTATTGTTCTTTTCTCCCAACTTGGCATGTTTTCATTCATTTTTCATCAAGCTGGAGTGTTTCCTTATGTTATATTTTCTGAAGCCTTGCATATCAAAAATGATTTTTTTCTTTTTAATATATGAAGGATCGATGTGAGGCTAAAATTATTAAAATAGAGTCCTCTATTCTTATAAATATGTGAATACAATTCTACTCTCCTAACATCCATTGCTGCAGACCGGATCTCTTACAACAATTTCAGTCACTTCCTTTTCAAGTTATTATTTTCATCTAGAAGATTATAAGATTTTTCGAATGATAATTTCACTATCATTTGTTTTGTTTACAAACCAAATTCATTTTACGATTTTGAAATTGCTTTCCAGTCTATGGGTATAGCACACCTTACCCACTACCAGAGTTCTGGTGCCCTTTTATTCTCATCCATGAAATTCATAAATGTCACCAGGCGTTCCAGAGTGGCTACTGTCAATAATTCATGCCTCTCCCCTAAGAAATTCAGATATCAAGAAGATCTAGCCATCGGTTGTAAGATAGGGGTCCAGCCAAGACAGCTAATAAGCTCCAGGGAGGTCTGTTTGCTCATAGGTCAATACTGAGTCATAAAAATGAGTTGCAGCAGCTATATTCTAGAAGGACTGGATGAGGTCGAAGTAGAATCCTAATCCTTAACCCCAAACCCTGTGAGCTGAGGCTAGTGGAAAAGGATATAGTCAGAGATGATAGATAGGTAGATAGATAGATAGATAGACAGACAGATAGATGATAGATAGATAATAGATGATATATATAGACAGATGATAGATCGATAAGATACACATAGATAGATGCTAGATAAATGGATGTTAGATAGGTAGTTAGATAGATGATAGATAGATGATAGATAAATAAGATAGACAGATACATGTGAAGCATGTATCCAGTTACTGAAACTGGAGTATAATGTGACAGTATGATGACAAGAGTGGCCAGTGTCACAGAGTTCCAGCAATAGTAAACATGAAAGTCCCTTTTGAAGAATGTCCATATGCCGAGAAAATTCTGCCACATGCAGACATTAATCTTGAAAGGACAGCCTCTGAAGTAAGGATCAGATGACTCCATTTTCTGTTCTTCCTGAAGTTCAGATCTAATCGGTAGTTTCAATGAGAAGTCATTTTCTATGTTTTTCTTCCTTTTTCCAGAATATATATGATTAAAGTTCATGTGAATCAGGATTTCCACATGTTTAGCTTGAGCCTCCTTATTTTTCTCCCAGTAGTAGCCAATGAGATGATGAGATGATTCTTAAACAGCTTGTTTGAGGGGAAAGTTCATCTCCTCAAGAAAGTATGAGTGGATGAAATAGGACTGCTATCAGAGAGTGAGGCTTCCAAACTGAAATATCAGTACACAATGGGGCAGAGCAGAGATATTATAAGTGATCTTAATGTGAACAGAAATCCCAAACCCTTAGACTTGACTGAAGATATGAATGCATTTAGAAAGGGAATTGTCCTCCAAGCAAGTATAGAAAAGAAGTCATCTCTAACACTGAGGCTGAAGGTCAGACCCTGAACAGTGGTGAATTCAACAGGGCTTCTCTTAACAACACTGAAATGATCAGGCTGTGTTTTCCATTAAAATACAGAGAGAGGTATCTATCTGGCAGAAGTGCAATATACTTCATCAACAATGAACTGCAAATGTTAGTTTTAAACTTGAGCATTGGATTGTTATTTACTAAGGTTGAGAACTACAGCACTCTTACCTTGTGATGTCAGATACTCAGAATAATAGTACTGGGGTTGGGACCGTGAAAGAATCAAAATGAGCTAAGCGAACATACTGTTAAGCACTCTTTAAAACCCTTGTCTGAAATTTCCACCTCATAGTTTTCCTTTAATTAAATCCTGCTTGCTCCATTCAGCTATTTAAATTACACATAATATGATGTTCTGTCAAATGCTCTTAAGGATAATGTAGAATTTCTCTCACTAATTTTCATCTTTCATTCAACATTTTTGTTCCGCTAACACAATAAGACGCAGGAAAATTAGGTTCTTTTCCTGTTTCTTTAGCAATGTGGAAAGTACCGTGCATGCAATGCATGGACACAAAAGTGAAATTGTTAAGAATAGTTACTGTGAAGACATCTGGAGCCCTTGGTTTTTGTAACCCATCATGTTTTAAAAGTTACAAAGCGTACTTGAAAAGATTCAAGTGATTCTATAAGCCTGGAACCCCCTCATCCAAAACTAGCTCTTGTTTCTCAGCAGGAGGTTGCACCTAAAATCGACAGAGAAGTAGATTCGCCGCCATGTCCTTTTCTGTCAATTTCACGCATTGTGTGAGTTCACTGCATTAAGTATATGGTAGACACTCAGTTTGTCTTTGACGGTCCTTCGCACACTTCAGTGCCCCAAAGACCGAAATCTAACAAACTCGAAAATGACTAAGTGGGAAAAGGTGAAGCTCAGGCCATGCAAACTGAGTAATTAAGGGAGGAAAAGGAGATCTTGTATCAACAAGACCAAAAGAGCTACAACCTTTGTGCTGAAGTGAGATGTTTTGCCTGGGTGTTAAATTTGATTGCACAAGTGACTTAGCTTGAGCATTGGAGCAGCAGTAAGATTTTTATTTAACCTCTGTCTACTCATGGGGATAACCAACGTTTTCTAATTTTAACTGTTTTTCCAATGTTTGGCTTTCTTTTCTTTCCTCTTCTACCTTTTTTCAGTATTTTCCTTTCTATGATTTTTTTTGATTTCCTACTTTGTGATTCAGCCTCATCACTGGAGGTACCAGACATGATTCAGCCTAGTCGGGGGGTAATCAAACTAAAGCTTTCGCTAATCCTTCTCCAGATTTCTTCCCAATCTGCTGCACACCTAGTTTGTTTGACTGAAATGCTTTATGGAAAAGCAGTGAAGAAATGGTCGTTGAATCTTCTAGAGATACTTGAGTACCTTCATGCCCTCATGTTAGTCTCTGATCTCTGAACTATTGTTCTTGCTAGAGTGCAGATCACAGTGCGTTTCCTGGTGTAAAAGCTCAACATTCCAAGTCAGGACAGCCGAGTTCTCCTATACCTGGCTCTGAACTCTCTCGGTGTGAGAATTTGGACAACCTCTTCCCTCTGGACTTCAGTTTTCTCATGTGAATTAAGGGAGTTGATAAAAAGAATGAAAACTTCCACTTCTTTCCCAATCATCAACTGCTTTAAAGTGGATGCTTGAGTCACTGCTATACAGAAAGATTCGGAGTGTCGCAGTGCAATATTGTCACTGTACTCTTGTTATGAGTGCATTGTATCATAGTGAGTAAGAGCAGTGGTTAACAGCACTGCATTTAAAATCAAAGCTTTCTGGGCCTTGTCACCAACTCAGTAATCATCAGCATGTTACTTAACTTCTCACCACCTCCATTCTTCCACCTATAAAATTAGGAGAATACTATTACCTACCTTACAAGTCTGTGGTAAAAAATGCATTAAATAATTCATTTAAATTCATAACGCAGTACCTTAACAATGTAAGCCTATAGTATATATAGAAAAATATCTGCATGGCTCTCAGATCACCGATAAGCCCACATATATAATCAAATAACTGGCAGGGAAAGGGAATTGGGGAGTGGTACTTGATCAGTAACCATCCCTAGACCAAATATTTTCTACGATGATTTCCAGCTACAAGTTACGTTTTTGTGGATACCAAAATAGGACGGATTGAAGTCTAGCTACCCTACTGGTACCTGCGTTGAAATTTATGGTAGGCATTAGTAGGATGTTCACAGTTTTCCTTGGTTGGCTATTTCAATCAGTTTTGCATCCAGTTTCTCGTATTTCTTTTAACTACGATGTCTACATACTCAGGAAACATTCGGTTTTCAGGATAGAACAATGAGAATTAAGAAAAGAAAGACAGCCAGCTATGTTGAACATGCAGATTAATTTTATACCAAACTGATTTATATCAGTCAATTTAGAATTGACTGATTGTATCTTTTTACCTGACTAATTGAATCTGACATTGTGTGTCATTTGACTACAGTTACTGTTTTCATTCAAAAAATGCTAACTCTCACTCTTCTATATAATCATTGAAAATTAATAATACCATACATTTTTGGAATGTCTACATATAAGGAATTGTCTTGGCCACAAAAGATACAAAAAGGACCTAAGACATGACTCTTGTAACTAAAGAGCATAAAATCTGAAAGACAAGTTATAGTGGAACTCTGGAGTTTTTTCTATCCTGATTCCATCTGTAAAAAAATGCATCAAGTCACTGTATTAAGAAAGATTCTGAGTGTCCTGGTAGAATATTGTCGCTGTACTTTATTGTAATTGTGGTATGAATCAACTTATTTGATATTCAGAATTCACCCATATCCGATCATCCTCTCTTGGGCTCAAAACAACTGTATTCCCACTCTTCCTAGCAACTGTGTGTGAAATGTGTTTAAGTCTAGCCAATGAAATATGAATGGAAAGAAGTATGTGTCACTTCCCCTCCAGTGATTTCCATGTTTCATTCAACATTTCTGTCCTAACACAATGTGATGCTTTCTTTTTCCATGACATTATACTCTGGAATCCTTCAGCTGAAATGGTAGCATCACAAGATGGGCCATCCACTGAACTGTGAACCTACCACACCTACATCTGTTTCACTTCTTATTTGTGTAGGACATGTAAGTGAGAAAATACAAGCCCTTGTTTTAGTAAATCATTGATAATTTAAACACTTTCACTGCAGCATGGTGCAGACTACTCTTATCTTTTGATTTTAAATAGTCTTCCAATCACAGAGAGAGCATGCTCTCACTTATGTGTATTAACTTCTTTCTCTTCTCGTAACCAAATATGAAGTTGAAGAATATTTAAACGAGGGTGCACCCTGGTGGCCGAGTGGTCTAGTACACCTGGAGCAGTCCCACATACATCTCAAGGTGCCATGTTCAAGACCCAGGACCGGAGTCGGGGTGGGGTGGGGGGGGGTGAGGGAAACAACCAAAGTGAACAACTAAATGAAAAATAGATAAAGTTCTTTCTCCTCCTCTCTCTTCCTGCCTGTCTACTCACCTTCATTCCTACCTGTAAACTTTCCTTTAAAAAAAGAGTATATTTAATTGACCATTTAGGCAATAAGGTGCACAAGCTAAAGCACCACAAAAATTTCAGTCCTGTCACCAAATTTGTTTCCATCCTACACTTATTTTATTCACAGCAGTGGTTTTATGTAATTTTTCGTCTTATCTACTAATGTTGTAAAATGTGAATTTTTTTTAGCGTATTTCATACTAAAGTGGGCACATTTTGTTTTGGGATAAAAAATTCAATTATTCAAATCCTATCCAATGAAAACAGACTTGCCTTTACTTAGTTTTAGAGTTAAGAAACACCGAATTTGATCATAGAAGACTTGGTTATAAGAAGTTGATTTGTGAGTATAGCACAATTTTACAAATCACCAGATCACAGACAAATTCAAGATCATTTCATCTGTAGCATATGGCTACATGTATTATTACAAACCACTGCAACTGATATCCCAGTATTATTAAAGTAGCACAGCTACTGTTACTTAATTATATAACTAAGTTTCAAAACCTTTCACCACTCTTTTGCAAAGAGAGAGATAAAAATGTATCAGTATTTTGTGAATGCCAACTTAAGTTATAGATATCTAGCATTTCTATGTACTAATCAGTAATGTGGTAAGTTTTAAAGCACATTTGCAGCTCATGTTGATTTTGTATGTGTTCTTTTAAGTATCGGGTGGGAATATATCTACATGAAATCAAACTCCAGGTGGAAATTAAAAAAAATCAGTAAAATACTTGTATATTTTGCTTCTCAATGCCATATATAACTATTCAAAGATATACTTGTAATTGTTAACATTTTCATGTTCAACTCATGAATCTTACAACTTAGTTGTGCATACATGACATGAAACTAGAAAACAATCCACAATCAAGCTCGTACCTTTGCTAAAACCCTGATTTGCTTTGTATCAAAATAAGCCCTCTGCTTATAGGTCTCCCTTTATGAAGAATGTATAAGTTCTTTGAGATTTTCTCCCTATCAGTTTCTACCCCAATTGACACCACCTCATCAGATGCATTCTCTGCCCTACATCTAGTAACCTTCAACCCTTCACTTGTCCTCTGCTAACAGGTGTAATGACCAAGCTCTTATCCATGCCATTAAAGTTCTTCTAGAACCTGGTGGTTGGCCTACTCCTACAGAATCAACTGTTCTGTCCCCAGGCAAATATCCTGTGATTTATCAAAGTGTGGCCCATATATTTATACCATGAAAGTAGGCTTAGATGTCACCTCCTCAAAGAAACCTTCTGACTCCTCACATAAGATTGGGTTCCCTCTTTAGTGCTTATTAGACACCCAGTGCTGATGCTCCTCACTATATTCTTTTCAGTGCACAGCAACTTTTTGTCTCCTTGTCTATTTTTGCCATAAAAGCTGGGATCAGTTTGAGATGAGGAGCCCTTGTCTCTTCTCTGTATTTCCTCAGTTACTAACAATGATCTGATGTGATAGTATGAGGATTGAAATGAAATTGTGCTTTACTTACCATTTGATCATGTAGCTTGAAAACACAGGCAGCGATATGCTGGATCCACATCATATCAGGTAGTGAGAACCAATTTTGTGCATTACTTCCCAACTCTACATATAGTAACACCAATTTGGTGGCTTAAAATTGGATATGGTATCTGAATATGCCATAAAAATTGGTAAATGATACATATATTTGGCTTTTTTTCTTCTTCTTTCAGGGAGCTGGTTGCTTCCATTTACCATTATATCACTGCAAAACATTTATGTCTCCATCTGTAAAGTGACATATATTGAAAATATACCGTGAATTCAAAGCATGTGAGATAGCTCAGCTATATCAGGATTTAAAAAATAAAAATAACTCTTACAAGATATGATGTTTTTCCAGTCACAGCTTTATGACTAGTTTGAGATGTATTTGTAGTTTTCTTCAATAATGATTCCTAAGAATCTGAGTGATAGATTTAATTTAACTTAATTCTATATAGTAATGATGTACATGTGTTAATTTCATTATCTTATTAACTATACTGGATTAGTTATATAAAAATTCCATAAATATTATCTTTTATTTTGGTGAATGGTGGTTGCTACAACAAATGATTTGTGCCCAATCAGCTATTTCTGAAACATCCTCCAAATAGAAATTTCAGGTCAATAGGTTTTCTCTCAGGTAAGCAGTTTGCATAAATCTTAAAGTACCCATTTCTCCAGTTGTGCTGCTATCAAACTACCAAATGGGAACAGCACTGACCAGGAATTTTAGTGAGAATGGATTTCTCCCTATGACTTTTCAAGGCATGTAAACAGACTCTAAAAGAATTCAGGTAAAATATATGATTTCAAGCTCTGAAACAGATAAGAAATTTCCTTACAGAAACTCAGTAGCTAAACATGTGCTATGATGTAGTTCAGTAGTTCCCAAATGTCACTGGTGCTGGCCAGCCTAGGTGCATCAGAATCATCTAGGGAATTGGGTACAAATGTATATCCCTGTACTCTGTCACAAGAGGACCTATGGTAAGCTTTGGAAATCTGTAATTTTTAACAAGTTCCCCAGATAATTCTGGTATATTGATTGAAGGTACTAATGCAGTTTTTGACCTTACGTCCTCTCTTGCAAATATTTTGTTTTAGTTTGCAGATTTGTATTCCTTTTACTTTGAAACATGCTCTTAGATCTGAGTAATGACCATTAAAAGAAGCCAGAATTCATCAGTAACATCAACAAATGGCCAAAAAAAGTTTTCAATATAGAATGCAAAGTATTGTGCTTACACATGAAAAATGAGAGGGGAAATGGGAGCAATTATCTCAATAATTTAGCTTCCCTTCCCCTTGAAATGTTCTCTAATAACCTGTCCACATAATTGAAGGACAGGTGCTCTGATCATTGATTTTTCCAGATAATTTTCTCAATTCTTCTTATTTGAATATGTAGAGCTATTCATAAATAAAAAAAATCAGATGCATGAACTTTCTGTAACTTTTCTGCTATGATAATCTTCATTTATTGTCATATGATGAAACCACTACCTAATGGTATAAAAGCCAGTTGCAAATTGTAATGTATCAACAGAATGGCATCTTAGTGTCTCAAAAATCGTCTGAGTGTGTGTGTTTGTGTATGTGTACTACATGTAAATCTGCTTTGTTTTATATGTATGTATATACATATGAATATGTTTATTTGCGTAAGTTCCTTTGCTTTTCAAAAAAGAATTTTTACTTATCTCAGTCGAATATGCTTTTGTATTCATTGACCTTAAAAACTACATGTATACTTCAAAATGGCAAGTAAAGTGAACAGGAGCAGAGTCAATACTCTGCTTTACTTTAGAATGAGTCATTCTCTTAGAATATGCATACCTGTAACAAGAAACACAGGATCTTTTCTTTAGTGCCTGTGAGTACAAAAATATCCCCACTTCTCTATTTGGTTATATTTTTTTTCTTTTAGAGAAAATTCAGAGTTTCCCTGTTCTATAACCAAAGATTGCATATTATCCTGTTTCAAATGCCTCCAAATATCATTATAACAACATGTAATTAATTTTCACCTTAATTCACAAAACATTCTTGAAGTATACACCAACATTTGAATCTCTGGGAGCAGCCTATTTCTAAAATTAAAAGCGCTAAGACTTAAAATCCCAGGTAACAATATTTAAATACAAAAATTACTTTCATTGTTTCATTTTCTGATTTTTATTTTTATTTTATCTGGATCTACATCATTGACTCTCTCACCTTGCTTCTAATGTCTTGTCCATAACCACTCCTTTAACAGAAGTTTTTAAAACATTCATAACACAACATGACTATACTTGGAATTATCCTAAAGATCAGTTTAGTATTTCCAAATGTTACCATTAATTCAAATTGAAATGTTATTTTAATGTGCTTCTTGCCATCTATGGAAATGAAAACATCTTTTATTGACTGCAGGATGATTTCAATGCGAAGGATAATACTAGACTACGTTATCTTTATTTTCATGAAAACTTGTCAATGTTAAAATAATTAAAATATTGCAAGTATTTTGGAACTTAAAGATGAATGGATTAGGCATATGCTACTATAGGATATAGACTTCAATAGTCTTGAGTTCTGATTTAAGCTCAGCTACTACCAAGTTGTGTGACCTTGGAAAAATCACCTGACTTCTCTGAAAGTGGTTTGGATGGAGAACAGTAAAATAACTTAATATTAGTTAACTGTAATAATTGGAAGTCATTTCGGCATGATCATTGAGGCCACTGAGGGCTAGAAAAATGAGAAAAAATGTTTTGGAGGATTTTATTCAAGAACAAGCAGGAAATAGTTATTGAGCATGACTATAGCATTATCTACATTCTAAAATTATAGCTGACATAGACCTTAGAATAAAAGAGCGTATCTAGAGAGAAGATACAAAAACACTATTCATGGGGAAAATACTCACTTTTAAGTTGATTAGAGACAAAAATAGCACTGCAACCCAATTGGGATTCAGTTTACAAAAATAATTGCAATGTGATTCAATCTAAAGTAGTTGTTCCACCTGGGCAAAGGCAAATGTTGAAAAAATTGACAAGACTTAGAAATAGGTCAAGAACAACAAAAAGTATGGGTCCCTGCCCTGACTCTGAAAGTGTGACAAATGAATTGGAATACAGATACAGAAAAATGCATATATAATTTGAAGAAGAGGCTCAGCTGAGAAACATGAAGTGAAGACTTAGAATCTAGCTGATCTCTAATACTGAAATACTCATGCTAGATTTCCACTAGCTGGAAAGAATAGAATGGAGAAGACTTTCAGAAGAGTTCTTGTGGACAAGTAAATGCTAAACAGTGCTATGGGATGACTTCAGTTTAGCATAAACACAAGTTATGCTTCCTCAGTTTGTGTTCTTCCACTGGTAAATGATCTTTCTGTTAGGTGGGAGGGGCCAAAGAGGGTGTAACATAATTTTGTCAAGAAGTCATTAGACAACTTTTACAATAAAGTGGTTAAAACTATAATTTTTATGCTTTGTCTTTTTTTCCTACATAAAAAGAAAGTTATTAAGCCAGGAAAAGACCCACATATAAACTTTCAGTTATAAATATACTCTTATTTCAGGATATATTGAATTGCTAATCTTAGAAATACAGTGATTGTTTTACTTGTCTTCTCTCCCTCTCCTCCAACTCATTGATTCTATTCCATACCATAATACTATTGAATTATTTTTTGTGGGATAAGGATCAAAATTGTCTTTGGATGTGGTTGATCCCCAAAGCACCTTAGTCTAAGTAATATATATACTTTATACCTTATACCTTAACCGTAAAATAATTTCTATAGGTTTTTTCACTTTCTCATTCGTGCTATAGAGTAGGTTGGCATTGAAAACCTGACCTGCCGCTAAATAGTTTGATGCCCTTGGGAAATCACTTCCCTATGTTTCTCAGTTCTCTAATCTATAAAATGAACATTCATAAGATCCTGTTTGGATGCATAGTTTAATGTATTATATTTATCTCTTCTCAGGTAGGTATCACATATATGCTTTGTTCACTATATTTAACTTCTGCAATCATTTTTAGGATACAGTATAAATTTAATCATGGGAAACATGCCAAAAGAAGCATACTGTTCCAAATAAGAACACAAATACACACAACCTAGGGTATTCAAACCACCCAGTATTTAATCATTCACTAATAAAACAGATATTTACTAAGTCCCTACTAAGTGCCATTAGGGTTGATAACTTTAAGTACTATTAAGAAACAAACAAGAAAACATAAATTATAAGAGTGTGACAAGGGCCTTACTAGTGATATAGGCTCTTATGAACATATACTGTGGGAGCTCAGAAAAAAAGCAAATATTGAGAGATTTTCTTATTAGATAAAATTTAGGACACTTAAAAAATACCACTAGCATGTCAGTTTGTGTTTTAAAAACCCATAGGGTAGCTTTTATTTTGTGGACATTTAACTGAGAATGTATATGTATGTCAGGCTAATGTGAATATTCACTGGAGTCAATAAATCATGCTTCTTTGAAAGCATCAGCCATAAACAAACAAGAATGCATTCACCAGAAGCAATGACAAGAAGAAAGAATAGAGTTTGGCTGCACTATCGCACCACCACACTGAATATACACTTTGAAAGGTATACGAAGGATACATTCATTAAAATCACAAAGAGGACTATATATTTGCTGGATTCGCCTTTTTGTATGATTAATTATTCCTGTCAACTTCAAATCTGAAAATATGGAAAGAAAACCTAGGGAGCCTCCAGAGAAGAAATGTGGGGAAATTCCTACAGATCTCTCTCAACCTGATTTTGAACAACAAATAAACAAGCACAGTTCTCTGTTAAGTGTGCTAGCTAAGAAAAAAAAAAGATTTCAGCAATAGTATGGGAGAAATATAAGGTCACTATTACTAAGAGTAATTAATCCTTAAGCAATGATGGACAAAAACTAAAAGATACACTAGCCTCCCTCTTTCCTTCCTGTGAACAATTTCAGCAAGAATTCTGTATGCTTTCTGGAGGTCCCAACATAATTTATTCTCTGTTGTTCAGAGTGGTGATCTTTATAAGTTGCATAATATACATTACATACTTTATATTTTTCATCATAGTTACATCTTCCCTTTCTTTCTCTTTCTACTCCTATACTCTCTCCTGAAATCAACTCCCAATTAAACTACTTAAACTCAGACTTTGTCTATGGCTCTGTATTCAAAGGAACTTAAAACATCCAAGTGTGATGGAGACATTGTTGTGTGTTCTTTATAGTTTCCCTCCTCTGAGTACAAATCACAATACTCAGCCTCATTGAAGTAATGCTAGGGTAACTAAATGACAGAATTCTGAATAGTGAGATATCATCAGAGTTGACTTAAGCTATTAAAATATCCTCCTGCACAGCCTTCCAACCCACTTGGAGACCATAGGGGATTACATGTTCTAAGTGGAAGAGCGAGACTTCTTTAATGAGAGAGCAATCATTTACTATCTATACCTCCTTGCCTCCTACAATATCTTCAACTTACTTCATTTGAACTTCTGTCTGCATCATTCTATTGAAACTCATCAGTGTCACTAAAAACCTCCATGATGCTAAAGTCAATGGATATTGTCTAGTCCTCAGACTACTTGACTTTTCAGTATCATTCTTCACAGTCAATTATTTCCTCCTCAAGCTGCTTTACCCTCGATTCCTTAACATACCCACTTGGATTTTGTCCTGATATAGCATGTTTTGTGGACTCATCTTTTACTATATGTTCCTTCAAATAATTGTCTCAATATTTTGCCATTTTCACTGAGCACACGTTTCATATATTCCCAAGGCCTCAATTAGGCTAATTATTTCCAAATACATCACCATTTTTCAGATCTCTACTATCTTTCTGTTGGACAAATAGTTTGAATATCCCATGTGTACTTTAAAGTGAACATGTCAGAAACGATTGTATGTGTACATACAATTTAATCTTTAACTCCTTCTGGGTTTCCTAATTCAGCAAATGGCAGATGAATAGGTAGCTACCAAAAGTAGAAACCTGATGCTTAATGCTTAAACCTTCTCTCTCTTTTGTCTTTTACCGAAATGGCCACTACATATTCTGCATTCTATTCCTTAAGTGTCTCTCAAAATCTATCCCATTTGCTTTCTCCCCAGGGCCTGCAGCAGTAGTATGGTGTAAGAATGTTTTTTCCACATACAAAAAATGTGAGATTATTTTCCCAAGAGCAATCATTAACCATTGGTGGCATCTCAATGGACAATTCCTTATATCAGGCTATCATATATCATAAAGAGTTCTAAATTATACCTTACCACCACAAATGCATATCATCATATTTCAATCATCTTCTAATAAGACCATCTTTCCGCTAGACTGAATACACCTAGATGCAAAAAAAATTGATCATCTGCATATTTAAACTTTAAAACCTGGCATAGCAGATATTCAACCATGGTAGTTTAGTTGAATGATGAATAAAGGGCTAAATGAATGAAGACCACAAAGAAAGAGACACATATGTGAGAGACAAAAATAGACATGAGAGAGAGATATTCGTTATGCTGTTATCAACGGGCAAAAGGGACAATATTGCAATTTTTATCCTTAACAGACAGAATAGCTGCTGGAGTTTCTTGAGGACTGATGAATAATTTAAGCATTCAAACATCTTTGTAGAGAGGACCACATTACCCCTCAAAAAGAGTGTTACTTCAAATAAGTACATATTTTAATAAATAAATACATTTTGACTATTTGAGGGTATGAGATCAGGCAGTTTGAATGGGAAAAAAAATGACTAGTCAATTCTGTCAAATACTCTAAGGGGTTTTTGCTTGTTTCATTTTGAAGTTTTTGCCTTGCATATAATCAATGATATGTGAAGCATTTTTCAGTTAAAAATCACTCAAATCTTTATTATTGAATCTTGTGGATTATGGACTTAACTCCCCCTTCCGTGCTAACTGTGCATAAAAGGTTTGGCAAACCTATACATATGTTAGTGAAAACTGTTTAAGGATAGTAAACTGCTTTCAAGGACAGTAGCAAAATCAACTTGAATACACATGATGAGTCAGTTGCAAATTATCCTTATCTATTAATTAAAATAAAGCTCATAAAATGTTGTTACACCATACTTTTTGATTAATATTTAATTTAGTTTACAACAATAAAATTTATATAAATAAAACAAGTTTTAAATACCAAAGACATTTCACCTATTTAGACTAGCCATATCTCTAATGAGTTAGACTAAAAACACTTCCTGCTGTTTGAAGAAAGGAATTCTACAGCACTTATATCAGGACAGATTTTTGACTATTAATCTTTTTGCTCATGAGATAATTTTTATTAGTGAGTAGTAATTGATTTGAATGAAAGTTTTCATTTCAGATCACTGCAAATATATCTCTCTCCCAGTGAGAGAAAGATGGGGTCCTGGTTGGTTATTTGAAAATGAGAGGACACCCTTGCACTTTAGAGAACTCTTACTCTCTCATCAGACTTTCATTTGGATAGCTTCACACCTATCCATATTTTCACCTGGATTTGCATGAAAATCATTATTGGAAACCCACAAATGGAGTTGTTTTGAGTACTGCCTACAAGTCTTATCAGCATCACGTGTGGATGGTGGAAGACTTTCCGCCAACATTTGCTATCCCGTTTGACCTTGGAAAATTTCTGGCACATTAAACATAACATTTATTTAAAGGGTTAGACTCATATTATGCCTTCCTGACCAAAAGCTCAAAGACCAAGTGCAGTGGCATGATTTACCACTACATAACTGGTCTCAGTATAATTACGATGACACATCCCACAAACCTATCAAATTGGAATCCCTGACTTTGCGGCTAAGGGTGCTAACACTGAAAAATCTACAGATTTGAAAGGGGTTCAGTTCCATAAATTAATCAACATGACACGAGTTGACAAAATTTTAAAAAAAAAAGCATTAAAAGGCTGGAACTCTGTGTTTGGATATCGCTTGGCTTAGCTTCTCTATAGTTGTGCATTTTGCTCAGATAAGCATATCCAGAAATGGTTTACTCTCCGAAGTGGAGCAATGTCATGTAGACTCTGACAAAAACAGGCCAGAAGTAAAATGAATTGCATGCTAGAGCATATAATCTTATAGTAAATCACATAAATTTGGAGTTGATGCACCTGGGAGGTCATGAGGAAGTACCTATAATAAAATCTTAACGGGGACAGCAAGACAGTGAAATTAGGAAGGGGATGAATTATATAACAAAATATCTGATTATACTTTAATAATTATGCTGCAGAATTTTCAGCTACTGTACAGTTCTGAAATCCTATATTGTATGCTGTGTGGTCTAAATTGTCATCATTTAGCTGCAGAAGGTACTCTCCAAAATAATAACCCAAATTCTAACAACGTAGCTATAGTTTAAAATACACTTTATGAGTGATGCTAAAATATAGTTATCAAAATGCATGCTGGTTTAGGAAAAAGAAAATTATGGAGTAAATGAAAATGTCCTAGGCCATCCACAAATTATGGAATTATATGTGTATATATATATATATATATATATTTAAACTAAAATCCTTAACGATACAAGGATAAAAATACTTACAGCAGCATCATTTTGAAGTGATAATCAGGTAAATGGGGAAAAAGTGTGACATGATCATCACTGGACTTTCCTTGTCTCATCTACTATTTTCCTCAGTGTTCATTTTTTGTTTGCTGAAAAAAGGATTTGTTACCAATTTGAAAGATCTTCTTGCCGCAAATATTTCTCTTCCCCAAATATCATGGTCTCTAAAATACTGTCATCAATGCCGTATTATTTTGAATTCATCTCCTTGTAAGTACCTGTGGTACAAGTAACAAGAAGTCAACAGTGTAGAGTCATACCAAGGTGCATTGTAATGTTGGATTTTGACATTGGCCATATCAGTCACCCTAAAACTGATTTGCTTATCTATAGAATGGAAGTCATATATCTACATCAATAGGTTAATGTGAGAATCATGTGTTAATCCATGTAAAGGGTATAGCAGTTTATGGCATCCCTCACCTTATTTTTATATTACTTTTTTTTTTTAATTTTTTTGTTATATTATTTCATTTTAGTATAGAATGTGCCAGAAAGGAATATGTGGCCTTCCATGAAAATTTACCAATTTTTTTAAGAGTGCAAACTCCAGAGTTAGAACGCCAGGGTTTCAAACCTAGAACTTACTAGCTGAGTGACCTATATAAGGTAATTTGTCTTACTCAGCCTTGCTCTCTTCATTTATAATATAGGGCTAATACTGCTCCCTGCAGAACTGAACTCTTATTACAAGGAATAAATGAAATTCTGTACGCAAAGCATTTAACATACTTTCTGCCACATAACACTCTGTCCATGGCAGGTATGTAGCGATTACTATTATTATTAATTTCATTATTACTGGATGCTTATTATGTGCAGTACAGTAGTAGGTAGGTATATAAAAAGAGTGAGAACCCTAACAATTGAAGCATTTAGAGAATTCATTCAATATTTTCTGTATTGTTCAAATATCTCTCTACTGGGCAATAGTCTAGGTGCTGGGTAGAAGGCAAAACAGACAAAATTCCTGCTTTAAAGGAATCTGCATTTACCAACTGAAGAGCATCTTCCCTTGCATAACTTCAGTAGGGGAGTCCTAAAAACAATTGACAATTAAAATGCAATGCAGTGAGTGCAATGATAAGCCAGAACACAGGGAGGAGGGAAGCAAAAAAAAAGGACACTTAACCCAGTTCTGTGGGAGTAAAGTGAGAAAAACTTTCTTGGTGGCGCTAATGTCTGTGTGGAGCCTTGTAGGACTTATTTATTGATTTAGCAAGTTCTTACATAATGCCTACTCTGTGCCAAGGGAATTGGTCTAAGCGCTTTACAAATGAGTTATTACTCTTTTAATTTAATTTAATGCATTTACTTCTAATAACTCTATGAGGTGGGGAAAGTGAAGCCCATATGAGTTAAGTAACTTGTCCGAAGTCATGAAACTTGAAAGGGGTTCCATAGTCTCTGTTGTAATGACAATGTGCTACAAGGTTTCTCCTGGCTGTGACTTTTTGCAAGGTGTGTTGAGGTGCACTGGAGTGCAAAGGAATAGAACACAGAAGAAGCAGGCAGTAGTCTTTTAAAGGCTTTGAGACTTTGACTCTAGTGGAGTAATGGAAAAGAACCAGAAGGAAGATCAGGAAAGAAAATGGAGAATGATAATGAACATTCTAGAAAGACTGAGGGTTTTAAAAAAAATTTCTGAAGGCCTATGCCCAATTGACAATTAACATTACATGCTTATATGATATACAGTTGTCCCTTCCTTGACCAGCTCGGACTTGAACCGGACAGTTCCACTTAAATGCAGATTTCTTTCTATCCTTGGTTCCTTGTGTTCTGCATTAATGGATTCAACCAACCACAAATGTCTGTTGGTTAAAATCCAAATCTGCAGATGCAGCAAGCATGCTGTGCTATATATTTGATGAAGAGTGAAATTGCACATCTAAACTTATATTACTTTGCAAATCAAAGTTACCTCAATAAAAATGATCGTCGTTTTTCTCTTTCTAAAATGAATTCTGCAACAGACAGCTATATTTATATGGTTAGTCACATGTGCAAATTTGTCTTTATCATATATGTGTAAAGGACAAATTGCTAGTTATATACACTTAAATGTACTGAGTTGCATGCATTTAAAACTTTTTCGTGTTAGAAAAGTTTTCTGGCCAAGTGTACTCATAATTTTCCCATATTTTCCCTTGTCTATTTATGCTTTTTTTTCCAAATCATTTAAATATTTGATCCATCTGCTATGCACTTCAGAGTAAGGAAGGAAGTAGGAAACATGATTTTCAATTATATATAAAAAACAAATACTCATTTGTTAACAATGTAATTTATTTTTCCAAGCTTTATTGAGATATAACTGATATATGACGTTGCATATGTTTAAGATATACAAGGAGTTAATTTAACACACATAAATATTGCAAAATTCTTTCCACAATAAGGTTAGTTGAAGATAATCTCCATCTTACATACTATCTATCTCTATCTGTCTAGGTGATGATGGTGGTAGTGAGGACATTTAAGATTTACTCTCCTCGCAACATCGAGTATGCAATCCAGTATTGTCAAATATAGTCACTATGCTCTATATTATATGTCCATAATTTATCCTTCTTATATTTGTAAAGTTGTATCCTTGCCAACATCTCCCTGTTACTCCACCCTCCAAGCCCTGTTATTATGAGTTTTTCTCTTCCTATCCCCCAAAGTCTACATATTAAATGAGATCGTACAACATTTGTCTTTTTCTATATTTCTTATTCATTTAATATAATGTCCTCCAGCTTCAATCATGTTGTTACAAATAGCAGACTTTCCTTCCTATATGGATGAGTGATATTCCACTATATATCCATTTTCTTCACAATTAGAGCCGCTACTTCAACAAATCCAGACATGTTTAGATCTGGCTGGAAGCTCTGTTCATAAGTCAATTCAGGTTTGAGAATGAAACAGTTTTAACAATTGAAGTTTACCTGGCTAAAGAGACATGAGAATAACGAGGGATACTCTGAAAAAGAAGGGGAACTAGTTGTCAAGTTCCATGTAAAGCTATTTTAATGTTTCGATTAGAATTATCTATAACATATTGATGACTGTAAGCAGAATATATTTAAAAAATCGAATCTCATGCAACAACTTGGTAAATCTTTTCTCTTGAACTTTTTTAAAGTGCTTCAGTGGTTTGTAAGGTTTCTCGCTATATAAGTTCTGTGCATTTCTTTGGATATTTATGGTTAAATATTTAACTTTCATTTTAAATAAGAAATTATGTATATTTAAAGTGCATAACATAATTTGATATACATATACGTAGTATAATGATTGCTACAGTCAAGCTAATTTAACATATCATCTTCTCACGTAATTACCATATCTGTGTGTGATGAGAGCTTCTAAAATCTACTTGCTTAACACATTTCTAATATTAGTACAGTATTAGCTATAGTTGCAGTGCTGTACATTATTAGATCTCTGAACTTTATCCAAACTCTACAACTGTAACTTTGTACCCTTTGATGAGCATCTTCCTATTTCCCACAACTCTCCAACCCTGTAAATGACTGTTATCCTCTTTGCTTGTATATATTGAACTTCTTTAGTTCCAGTGAGATCATGCTGGGTTTTTTTCTTTCTTTCTGTGTCTGGCTTCACTTAGCCCTGAAGGTTCATCCATATTGCTTCAAATGAAAGGATATCTTTCTTTTTAAGTCTGAAAAATATGCCTATATGTTTTCAATCACATAGCTATTGATGGTTGACATTTTTCCTGTATTTCGCTTTATATTTGTTTAGCTTTTATATACAAAAAAGCTGTTGATGAATTTTATTGAATTTGTAATTAGATATCATGCTGAATACTCTTACTGTTTTCAATGGGGTTTCAATTTATCTTCTTGGATTTTCCAAAAAGATAATAATATCATTAGCAAATATGGGTAATTCTGTCACTTGTTTTTTTCCATTTGTCTAGTTTCTTTGGTTAGTATGTCCAGAAATGATGTTACCTCTTAACTTTGCCTTATTCATAATCAAGCAGCTATTTTTTCTTTTCATTTTATCACTTTATTGTTATTTTTTGCATTGCAGGGATTGTTTCTACTTTTTATAAGATAATGAAATTCTAAGCTTAATTCTGGTTATTGTGGGGTTTTTTTCCTCTTGGTACTATTGCAGGAATATATTATGTTTCTAATATTCCATTTAACTTTCTAAATATAAATAGTATATTTAAGGATATACTTATTTTTATATATTTTTATTAAGGCAAATTGGTTTATAACATCAGGTGTACAGCAGCATAATTCACCATCTGCAGACACAACATCATGATCACCCAAAAAAGTCTAATTTCCATTCACCATCATGCAATTGACCCCCTTTATCCATGTCACCCACCCCCTTACCCTCTGGTATCACCAATTTGTTCTCTTGATCTGAAATCTTGTTTTTTTTGTTTTTAAACAACTCTTTATTGACATATCACATTCACTGGTATCACTTGGTTCTTTCTGAAGATAAGGAAGACATTCATGTATGTAAACTTTCTTCCACTCTACTCCTGTCTCAGAGGCCGACATTTTTGTCTGTTCTATTACATTTTTATATCATCAGTGTTTATGCCATTTTTCTTTTCTATAGTGATAATTTCTACATTTTTTTTCATTTTAAATTTCAGTCAATTAATGGAATCAATACTTGTTGCCATTCCTTTTATACCATGGCTTGATCATTTTGAGATTTTTATTGTACTAAAGTACAATAGTACTATTTGGGTTGACTGGATTTCTGTGGTAGTACATTTTTTTGAAAAGGGCCCATGAGTGCTATTGTTCTGGCAGAAATTCAGCGTATGTTGTGGTTTGGGATTGTGACCATTTCTTAGGTTCATGAAAGACGGAGTTTTCTCCTTTGTGGAGGATTTTATTGAAGGAAGTAGAGCAGAAATGTTATTAATCTGTCGTCTTCTATCAGGCATCTCCTGACTTACTACTTCTTACTGAACTACTTATTCTATAAAGTGGTAAACTGGAGAATTTTGGAGTCCTAGATATGTCATTTTCTAGTTGTGGAGCTTGGAGATATTCCTTAATCTCTGATTCTGTTTGCTTACTCATAATGTAGGAGATTATATAGGAGTCACCATATTTATAGGTTTCGTAGGTAAGTCCCATGCTTTGCCTATAGTCTGAGTTTAATTATTAATAGGCTGCCATTTTACTCCCCAAGTGTTCTAGTACAGAAAACAAATTAAATGGGTATCCAATTATCAGGGTGCCTACCTCATACTATTGTGATAATTAAATTAAAAATCATTGTGTATAGCATAACACCTAGCACATCATTTTTCAATAAACATTAGTCTCTATTTTATCAGGATTCTCCCCCAGCCTTCATCTGGACTCAATATTATGAAATAAATGTACAGTGTCCCTCCAGGAGGAGCACTTTCCAATCCGGGTATAAAGTAGTAGAAATGCTCTAATTCTGGTCAGCTTTGAGTGTCCCCATCACAATATTCACTTGGCCCTACCTTTCTGGCTGCCTCAAACTCCTAGAATCACACCAGCTGCAGTACACATGCAGAAGGGATCCATACAGATTATTTTGATAACCGTCATGGTTCCTGTATATATCCTTTACCGGGGTATAAAACACAGATTATGCAAATTCTACATTTGTACAGAGGTGAAAAGTATATTTTGACTTCAAAATATTAGTATACAAGAATTCTAGAAAGTTCAATGAGAGCATGAAGTGGGAATGTATGAACATTTACCTTTTCCCAGATAAACAGTAAATTGTGAGTCATTGAAATAATAAGAAGCTATTTGAAACTATTTATCACTCCAATTTGTGAATATATGACTAGAAAAAGTTAGACGTGTCAGGAGTTGGTCAAGCATCAAGGACCTCACTTCTATTTATTATTCTCATTTATTTATATAAACCTCCTGGTGGAAATAGAAACGATTTTCCCTGAGAACTGTGATGGCTTTACTATTGTTAAATAATTTGCATATTCTTTTCAATTTGTTAATATAAGGGAAGATTCTGTTATATGCTACATTTGCCTCTAGGCAGGCTATCACTCCTTAACAAGCAGATATAAAGAAAACCAAATGGGCAAATCTGGAAATAAATAAAAGACTTCTCTGTCCTTTCTTACTTACAGATTTTCAAAATGTATAACCTTATTTATTATTTTAAAGATATTAAAAAAATATCATTAGCGTGAAATGTAAGTGACTGAATATAAACAATTTGCATATAAGTGCTTATTGCATAACTGCTTTCTAGCTTGCTCATACTTACCATATCTGCATATGTTTATCTTTGCTTCACTTATCTCATGAATACCTAAGTAGAATTAAGATGCTCACAAATGGACAAAATACTGAAAGAACTTTTGCTCTCAACTATCTCTTTTTCTTTAAAGTAGACTGTCTCTTAAAAAACTTATGTGTGGTTACATTTTTAAAATGCCAATGTTTGTCATAAAAATACATCTTTCAAACTACATATTGAAATATATGATTCCATTATTAGAAGTATCTGCATATAATCTGTTTTAAGTGGGTTTGCTTGGATTATTTCAGATAGAGCTATCTATTAAGATCAATATGAAACGATAGTTTATAGACATAGTGATTGCAGAAAACAAAATATATAGCTATGTTACTTAAGTTTGAGGTTAAATATACCATATTTTAAAGCATATTCTTAACGTATAGTAAATAAAATTAGTGTGGTATTGGCTTGAGAATCAACAGAAAATATTTTTTCTTTCTTTGTTTTTTTGTTTTTCTTTCATATTACTATATGCATTTTAAGATATTGAATTCATACTTCAATCTGTGTGTATCTCACACCACCCCCACCACAAGAATTCTAGTGCTCTTTACCACCACCTTGTTCCCCCCACCTTCCTGGTAACCACAGTCTTCCATCCTGTGAACTCTGTTGACTTTTACCTACTCACTTGTTTTGTTTTTTTCTTTATCTTATTTCATTTATCATAACAAGCTTCTCCAGTTCTATTCAGGTTGTTGCAAAAGGCACAATTTCATCTTTTTAAATAGTTTCATGCAGTGCCATTGAGAATTCCATATATGTCACAGCTTCTTTAGCCCTTTATATTATTAACAGGAGTTTAGGTTGTTTCCTTGTCTTGGCTACTGTGAATTGTGCTGTTATAAACACACGGGTGCAGATATTTTTTTCTAAATAGAGTTTTTGTGCTTTCTGAGTATATGTTTATAAGGGGGATTGCTGAATTGAATGGTAGAACCATCTTTCCGTGGGTTTTTTTTTTTTTTTTTTTTTTTTTTTTTGAGAAATCTCCATGTTGTTTTCCAAACCCGACAGCATAGGAGGGTTCTTTTTATCCACATGCTCTCTAACATTTGTTTTTTCTAGTCTTTTTGATAATAGGTCATTCTCACTGTTATGAGGTAATGTCTTATTGTGACTTTCATTTGCATTTCCCTGACAGTGAGTGACAGAGCTTTTTTTCATGTGTTTGTAGACCCTCTGTATGTCTTCTCTAGAGAGGTGTGTATTTAGTGTTTTTGCCCATTATTTGAGTGGGTTATTTGCTTTCTTTTGTTGTGGAAGTACATGAGCTCTTTATACATTTTGAAAATCAAGCTCTTGTCCAACATATATTTTGAAAATATCTCTCACTCAATTGGGTGTGTTTTTGTTTTAGTGGCAGTGTTTTTTCTGTACAGAAACTTTTAAGTTGATGTAGTTTTAATTGTTTAGTTTTACTTTAATTTCCTTTACGATAGTTGTCATTTTTGTTAGGCTGGCCCAGAAGGACAAAATGGCGGCCCAGAAGGACAAAATGGCCGCCCAGAAGGACAAAATGGTGGCCCAGAAGGACAAAATGGCGGCCATACCCGGGAAAAAGGAAGCTGACGAAACCACACCTGGAATCACAGGACCAATCCCCAATCGCCACGTATGAAACCCGCGAAATTCTTTTACATAAAGATCGCGCTTCCCTTTGTTGGGGCGCGACTTCTGCGGACCGGAGAACCTCGCTCCGGTGCGCAAACCCCAATAAAGCCCTGGCTATTCGACTTTTTGTCTAATTGACTTTCTTTCCTCGTGAAGCTCAGAAAAAACCTTTCAATTTTTTCCAAAAACATTTCTGAGGGAGATGTCATGGAAAATATTTCTGTGTTTACTTCTATGTATTCTATGGTTTCATGTCTTATTTCCAAGTTTTGATTCATTTTGAATTAATTTTGTCTATGAGCATAATGAGTAACCTAGCTTCCTTTTTTTAGCAGGTTGATGTCCAGTTTTCCCAGCAGTTTTTTTTTTTAATATACTTCCTTCTTCCATTGTATGTTCTTAGCTCTTTGTCATAGATTAGCTGCCCATATAGATATGATTTTATTTCTGGGCTCTTGCTTTTATTCCAATTGTCTGATTGTTTTTGTTCCAATACCATATTGTTTTAATAGAAAATGCTCTGTGGTGTAATTTGAAGAAAGGAAATATGGTATTCCTCCACTTACAAAATGAAAATACTAAACATTCTTAAAGTAAACCGTAATATGTATATAGAAGAATTTAGTACTCAATTGAAGACCCCATAGAAACAATTTGTACATTATAGAACATGTGTCAAGTCATGATGAAGATATTAACTTATTTTCAGAAAAAATCAATTTTACATCTCATAAATCTCATAGCAAAGCATGTGTAAAAATGTATCCCAGTACATTCTAATATTGATATTAAAAAAATAAGCCCATAAAATGTAATATAAAATAGAAGTTCAAGTGGTACTGGTTTCACGAGGATAAATACATTTTAATGCCCCAATATAATGGAATACATTTCAAATAAAATTATATATATAGGTAGCTAGATATTATTACATAAAAATTGTGTTAAAATAGTGAAAGAAGAGCTGAAAATATATCCTCCATGTCAGGAATATAGATCAATATTTCAATATAATAATATTTCATTAATATAACATTAATATAGCAATAGAGAGAGTAGAAAAAATAGATAATTGACTAATTGATGAAATATAATTAGTCACTAAACCTATAAAAAGAGACTGCACATTAAAAATACATATAAATGCCAGGTAATGGTGAGATAATGAATTTATGATAGGCACAAAATATATGAACTTGTACATGTTTTCAGTAAAGAATTTAGACAGTCTTTATTCAGGACATTGACAGGAGTCAAAGCCATTGATTCAATTAAATTATCATTTATGGATATAAAGAATCATTAAATATGTGGACAAAAATGTTTATGCAAGATAATTGACAAAATAGTTCAAACAGAAAATAATTATAAAGCCTCCAGTTGTTGAACAATAGAATAATTCATTGACTTACTATCCATTCATATATTGTATTGTGCAAATCTTAAAAATTATGTCTTTGGTTTCTGGTTCCAAGAAGGCCATAGGAAGAGGCCAGTGGTATGGACACTCTCTAGAGCTAAAGAACTTGCCTGTCTGAGGGTATCCTCACACCTAGAAGCTGATTTTCATTCACTGAGCTAAAAACCTCATTGTGATGTGGACAAAAGGGTACCACCACCACCTCTTACTTGTGAACAGAACAGACACACTGCTTCTGTGTGTTGTTGGCACTGGTGGCTGACATTGCAAGAAGTTCCAAGGCTGAAACATCAGTCCCCTCTGCCATTAGTGTATGTGTGTCCCAGATGGTTCGTTTTCACAGCTGCCATTGCGCAGACTGCCAGAGATAAAATGCCAGGTCTGCAATACTAGTGTATATAGTTGAGTGGCCCCCAGCAAAGACTATTTTATTCTCCTGCTCTCTCAAGTAAGATAATCAGAAGAGTTCCATTGAAACAGCAGTTTCTGCGTACTTGGGGCCACTACTAAATGACTTTGATTTCAGCTTGGTAGTTCCCAGAACTTTCATCCTGAGGGTTTAGGGTTTGTTGCCACCCCATGCTGAGACTGATCTCCTCTGGAAGAGTGAGGGATTTGCATATGAAGAGTGTGCATTGCTACCACAAGCAAAGAGAAGAAAGAGTGAAAAGAAATGTAAACAACATAGGAGACCTATAGGATAACATCAAGAGGAATAACATTTGCATCACAGGCATCCCAGAAGAAGAGAGAGAGAAAGGGGCAGAAACCTTATTTGAAGAAATAATAGCTGAGAATTTCCCTAACCTGAAGAAGGAAGCAGAACTCCAGACCCAGCGAACTCAAAGAATTCCAAACCAAAGGAACCCAAGCAGACCTGCACCAAGATACATTGTCATTAAAATGTCAAACTACAAGATAAATAGATAACCTTAAAAGCAGCTGGAGAAAAACTAGTTACTTACATAGGAGCCTCCATAAGACTATCGGTGAATTTCTTAGCTGAAACCTGACAGGACAGAAAGGAATGGAATGATAAATTCAAAGTGCTGAATGAAAACAAGTTCCACCCAAGGATAGCAGCATTGCTAGATTATCACTTAGAATTGAAGGAATGATAAAGATATTTACAAACAAACAAATATTAAAATAATTCATCACCACTAAACCGGTTTTACAAAAAATACTAAAGTTCTATAAAAATAAAAACACCAAAAAACCCAAAAACTAAAGCCAACAATTAACTTAGAAGCAGCAACACATCAAAAATATACAGTGTGGAGAGGAAGAGAGTAAAAATGTGGACTGTTAAAAGGAGTTCAAGATGAACTTATTTTCAAGTTAAAAAAAACTTATTAACTTTGAGGCTTTCATGTAAATCTCAGGATAACTACCAAATATAAATCCGTAAGATTAAATAATGAAAAGGGAAACCAAACCCAACATACTTTCAAAGCACTTAAGAAGAGATAATATAAGAATAAAGTTACTGTCTGCAACAACACCAAGAAAACAATGAACAAAATGGCAATAAAGAGTTACATATCAATAATCATCCTAAATGTTAGTGGCTTGAACTCACTAATCAAAAACATAGAGTGCCCAAATGGATTAAACAGTATACCACAACTTTCTATTGCACAGGAAACTCATCAAATTTTGAAAGATAAATATAGGCTCAAAGTCAAAGGTTGGAAGAAAATTCTGTAATCAAATGGAAGCCTAAAAAAGGTAGGGAAACCAGCCTTACTTATATCATATTATATACCATACTTATATATTATGTAAAATAGACTTTGAAGTAAAGTTAAGTATAAGCATTGCATAATGATTAAGGGGTCAATTCAACAAGAAAATTTAACTCATATTAATATAAGCATGAATCAAATGAAAGCGCATCAGAATGCATAAAGCAATTATCAACAGAACGAAAGAAAAATATTGACACCAATAAAATAATAGTAGGAGACTTCAACACCTCACTTACAACAATATACAGATCAACAAAGCAGAAAATTAATAGGGTAGCAACCAACTTAAATCACAAATTTGATGGGTTTAATAGACACTGAATACTTCATCCTACAAATGCATAATTCACATTCTTCTGAAGTACTCATGGAATACCCATATGTTGGGTAACAAAGTAAGTGAACATATTTGCAAAGATTATAATCATACCATGCATTTTCTCTGATCACAATGGCATAAAACTGGAAATCAACAAAAAAAAAAACCTGGAAAATGACAAATTACGTGGAGGCTAAACAACATGCTTCTGAATGACTTTTGGATAAAAGAGGAAATCAAAGACAATTTTAAAAGCATTTTGGACACAAATTAGAAAGAAGACATGAGCTACCAAAAATTATTTGATGCAGCAAGTATTACTAAGAGGAGAACTATTTCAATCCAGATCTACCTCAGGAAAAAAGAAAATTTAACCCTACACTAGCAACTAGAAAAAGAACAACTGAAGCCCAAAGTCAGTGGAAGGAAGGAAATAATAAAAAATTTCAGTCAAATAGATAAAATAGGAATCAAAAAGATAATACAAAAGATCAGTGAAAACAAAAGCTGGTTTTTTGCAATATTTCTCTTTCGTTCTGTTGATAATTGCTTTGTGCGTTTTGATGCTCCTTCATTTGGTTCATGTTTATATTAATGAGTTAAATTTTCTTGTTAAATTGACCCCTTAATCATTATGTAATGTCTATACTTTACTTGGAAGTCTATTTTACATAAAATAGTATGTGTGTATGGTGTATATAATTGCTACATGACTTGAAAGTGAAGGGGGGGTCTCCAGCAGATGACCTGTTAGAAATATTGGCCCTTTCTAGCAACTGAATATTGCAAAAAAATCCACTTGACCTTAAAGGCAGATGTTTTCTTACATGAGAACACACACTGGCCAACATTGTAGCAGCAATATTTTGAGAACTTGAGTCAGAGGATTCAGTTACACTGCAATGTTAGTTGCAACTGAACTAAGTCATTTTCAAACTATACTTCATTCAGTTATTTGTTTGCTTTGGAAAACTTATTTTAACATACGGATATAATAGTAACTAATGCATTTAGTTAGTGTGAAGATTACATGAGATTAATGTAATGTTTGTATGTACATGAGAGTAATGTAATGTAATGTTTCTAATGTCTCAAGCAAAGCTTCTAACATATGGCTCTCCAAAATTGGAATTGGAAGCTTGGATATTGATGTTATTGTACTTATAGTAAATTTTGCCTCAAGTATATTCCCAATACTAATCATTGCAACTATTGCAACTAAAGAATGTCAGCAGGATCTCGATCTCTCTCTCTCTCTCTCTCTCTCTCTCTCTCTCTCTCTCTCTCTCTCTCTCTCTCTCTCTCTCTCTCTCTCTCTCTGTCTCGTTCTGTTTGTGTGTGTGTATAATGCATTGTGTGTGTGTGTGTGTTTTTTAAAGAAAGGTGCAGGCAGGAATGAAGGTGAGTAGGCAGTCAGGAAGAGAGAAGAGGAAGAAGCCTTTATTTATTTTATTAAGGTGCTCATCTTGGTTGCTCACCTCAGCCCTGGGTCGCAAAATCCAGTCCTTGGGTGTATGTGAACTACACCGAGCAGGACTTATTCACTAAGACCACAAAGGCATGCCAATGCATTATGTATTTCATATGCTTTACTACCTAGATTTCAAGGAATCATATTACAAATTATTACAGAAAGTGTAAGGTTCCATCTGTATTACATGAGTATATTTCTTACTCTTGGCAAAAAGGCTGCGGGTACAAGGATACGGGTTATTTCCTTATTCAGGCTCTGAGTTTTTCTCACAGTGCCTTGCAGCATGTGCCAACACAGGCAGTGAGACACCAGGTCTGAAATCAACCCCATCTTTTTCACAAACGATTACAAATTGCTGTCATTTCATTTCCAAGACCACTGCTTCATTTTTTTAAATGAATTTTGCTTGGAATGTGAACAATAATCAATGATGGGGACACATTGAAATGCCAGATCAATGCCTCTGATACACAGCTGTCTAACTATTTAACACCCAGCCAGGAAAATAGCCTAAAATGTCTTCTTCATCTTATTTATCCATAATAATAACTTTCACATCACAAAATGAAATATCATCAATATAACTTAAAAACAAGAAAAAATACATATGGAAGGGTCGTCAGAGATATTCTAGTTCCATGCCATCATTTCTTAATGGGGAAATTGAGATGTGGAGCATGCAGATATATATTCAAAGTTCCACATCCAATTTTGGAGTTGTTTTTAGGGATAAATGAAATTTTCTGACCCTAAAGAAGACAGTAGTTTTGAATTTAACACAGCAATGATCAGTCTCAGAAGGTTTATCTCCCATGTCTTTATTTTCTTCTGCCGTCTTTTCCTTATTCTGTGCCCATGATACCTGCCTAGACATGTTCTCTCTGTACCTTCTTCTCTCACCTGAACATCAGGATCATTCTTGGGCAACATTTACTTCTGGACATATGCAAGTTATTTCATGGGAGTTATTACAAAGCTAGATTTAGGACTGATCGTGGAGTCCTGGGATGGAGGTAGATAATGACCTTTACTCTCAGGTCACATCACATGGGAGTGCCTTAAAGAGGCTGGATGATGGTTGGTCAGTGCTGACTAACTGGCTTCAGATTTAAACAAGGAAGTCAGGTTGAAAATGACATAGATTTTCTCTTCTCCTAGGACTTTTTTTTTAAGGAAAGGTACAGTCAGGAATGAAGGTGAGTAGGCAAGCAGGTAGGAAGAGAGAGGAAGAGAAAGAGCTTTATTTATTTTTTATTTAGTTGTTCACATTGGTTGCTCCCCTCTGGCCCAGCTCTTGAACCTAGGACCTTGGAATGTATGTGGGATTGCTCTCAGGGGTACTACACTGCTAGGCCACTAGGGAGCGCCCTTCACCTAGTACTTTTTGAAGTACGTTTCCTGTTGTTCCAGGCCCATATGAAGCCTTAGCTCTTCTAGGTTTCTCATCATCCTGTGGTTAGCCTGTTGGATTTAGGGACAGAGCTGACCATGTCACACAGGTTTGAGCCTGGGTGTACAGTATCTTTGGATCAGCATTACTCAGCTATTGTAATGACGTAATGTGCTATTGTAATGTCCCAAGGTAAATAACGTGGTCTAAGTGACCAAATCAAAGAAGCATGAGTTCAAAGAAGCTCTGCTTTTACTTGAGATGTGGAAGACTGCAAGCAAATGCCGCTTCCATCCTAACAATAAGAAAAAGGCACATTGTGGACACCAAACTATTCCCGACTTACTCAGACTTTTGCGATCGCAAAGCAATCTGGTGAACTAAATTTCAAAGGGTGACATGCCCCTTTGAAAAGGGATAGGGCACAAAGAACATGTTTCCCTTTGGGAGAGCAGGGCAGCAAAAGGTGTCCACCGCAAAGAGGCAAGAAGAAAGCAACTGAACATTTATGAATGCTTCAAGTTCTCCTTTGACTCGAGACTAATTTATAATGCTTCACAGTCCCAGTCAGCTGCTCAAAGAGGTGACAGGTACTGAGACTTGAGAGTCTCCTTTGTTGGCACTGCAGGCATGTAGGCAGCTAGGAGTTACAACTGGAGACAGGCAAGAAACCCAGCCTCCTTCCCTGGATCCTCTCTCATCCCAGACAAGCGACCTGCCCCAGGAGGACAGGGAGGAAGCAGTCCTGCTCCTGCAAGACAGGCAAGGTTCCACTGATGCTGGAGGAAGAGTAGACGCAAATCCCATCAGCCGTTACAGGAGCAATTGGACCTTCTCTCAGGCTCAGGCGTTCAGATGCCACTAGAGAAGGAGTCGAAAATTCTCTTCCAGTACCCCAGCAAATCCACAAGAGACAAGAGATAAGAGACAGCCTGTCTCTGGGAGGAGAAGCAGGAACATTGGGGAGTCCTCTCCCCAGGGCCGGGTGCACAGCGTCTGCCTGCGACTCACTGATGGAGCCGGAGAACGGAGAACCCCCAAGTCGACAGTACAGGTCTCTCAGTAAGTAGCAGGGGACAGCCATCTACCACAGAGGAAGGGCAAGAGTGTGGCAGAATCTGTTCTTCAGATGTCCAGGCCCTGACGAAGCTGGGGGTGGAGCAGGAACTCTGAAGAAAATCTTCCAGTATTCCAGGCCCCACAGAAGCACAAGGAAGCAGCCCCTCACTGGAGGGATGTGTCAGTTACTTTAGGCGTATGTATACACTGACGGTAACTATGGTAACGCCAAGATCTAAACCCAGCTCCATTCCTGACTAGATTGACTCACCCACACATGAACAGCCTGACAGAGGCAGCATGCACATTTCCAGGCATAAACACTCTTGCCTCATTAAGGAAATGCAAGTTAAAACTGCAGTTAGACAGCACTGCATACCTACTAGAATGTCTACAAATTAAAGGCTTGATAATGCCAAACGCTGCTGAGGCCGCGAAGGGAACAGATCTGTCATAGATTGTTGTTGGGAATGTAAACTGGTACAGCCTGAATGGAGAACAGTTGGGCATTTTTCTTGTCCAGGTGCATATAGTATTATTATCATCATAAGAGGTAGCCATCCTACTCCCACATGAAGACAAATCTTATATTCACAGTCAAAAACCTCTGTGTGATCGGTCATCGTAACTTTATTCATAATTGTAAGAAGTGGAAAGCAACCAAGATGTCTAGCAAATGGGGAAAGTAGAAGCAGTGTTGGGTTATGTACACAATAGAAATAGTACTACAAGTGATAAACTACTGATATGTTCAACACATGAATGAATCTCAAAAGCTTTATGCTGCGTGAAAGCAGGCAAACCAGAAAGATTACATACTGAGTTATTCCATGTTTAGGAAATTCTAGAAACGTCCAAACAATAGTGATAGAAAGTACAACAGTGCTTGCCAGGGGCCAGTAGGGAAAGGGTGGAGTTGACTTCAAAGAGACATGAGGGAATTTTGCAGGGGGGAAGCGGGCATATGGGAAGAGTGTTTCTCATGGTTTTAGTGGTCAAAGCTCATCAAACTATATACACTAAAAAGAGGTGAACCTGACAATGGGTAAGTTATGTGTCATTAAACCCGTTTCGTTCTTTTCTTTTTTGAAAGGAAGCAGGAAGGTAGAATCAGGACAGGAAAATTAAAGAATTGGGATGTAAAGAGAGCCACTTATATGGGATTTACAGTGGATAGAAGGAAGTCTGGAAGACCATCCTGTACTATGTTTTAGAGATTCACAGTGGCTTTTTCTGTGGCACCATTCACTCCCTGTCAAACCATTCTCAGAGCCGTTACGGAAGGTTATGATAGCAGGAGCTCTAGCAACGATGAAACATAGGGCGATTATTTGCAACCTCATCCATTCCGGAATCCCTAGCATGCATGTATTTGGCATTTGGTTTACATTACGGGCACCAGACATTTTTCAGTACTCTATTAATATCATATACTTATAATCATTTTAATTAGGGTAATTCTTTAACTGCACAAAACAATCTAATATGTATACATTCATATGAATTTTCCTACAAAGAAATTGAAAAATCTGAAGACAATATTTTCTCACATTCTGTGTGCTGATTTGTGGTTTGAAATGGTAGTTGCACATTCTCATACGCCAGTACTTCTGTATGACGTGTTTCCTAACCTACTTAATGAAATGGAAAAATGCTCGAATATTAGGCCTATCATATAGTTTACTGGGAAATTGACATGACCCCTTTCCTAACAATGTTTTGAAGTACAATGCACCTTTACAATGAGAAATTTGAATCATTTGATATTAAATAACTTTTCACTGTCTCTCCAGGGAGTAAGATGTAAAGTCATACCAGGGTTTGATGTGTATTTCTTACCTCAGCCAGTGATGTTTCTACTATGACACTGAGCCCTCACATGAGACAAGATTGACCATCTTGATAAATGGCTACAATTTCCTTAGTTTTGTCATAGTATTTCAGGAGAGGAAAAAGACTATCTATCACCTAATCCAACTTATTCCTTTGATAGATGAGATACTTAAGCCTGAGAGTGGGTTAGCAATTTGACCTAGATCATAGGACCACATCTTAAAGCAGTTCAATTAGGACCTAGAAGTCACAACTCCCAATCTAGTATTCTTTCCAGTTTCTGTTGTGGCAACCAATGACTATTCAACAAGTTGCTGCTCAGAACAAAGAGGGAAGCTTGATTCTAGTGTAGCCACTGAACTGTTCCCCTGCAAAACTTACCCAAGTGACTCTGGTTGCCAAGGTAACCAAGTAAGAAAATACAACCTGAGAAATACATGTGTAAAACAAAGCTTTGCATTCATGCCCTGTGAGCATACATAAGTGAAACTATCTTCATCATATAACCAACTCAACCCCCAAATTACACTAAATGTGACTTTGTAGCATTAAAAACCCCAAGGATCCCAATGATAGGATGTAACTAGCTACTCAAAATGGGTATCTTCTTCAAGCAAATTACCTAAGGAAATCCCAAGAGAAACTGCTGATTTCTGGAAAGGAGGAGAGTACTCTTTTTGAGAATCAGGTGTACCGATTTTGAGGTAACAGAAGTGACTACAATTCAATTTATAGTAATGCATTTATTGACCTCTTACCATGAGTCATACACTGTTGTAAGGGTTTTACATATATTAGTTCATTGTATCTTTTCTATGTGTCTATTAAGTTTGCACCATTATGATGTTAATATTGAAGTTGGGTAAACAGAGGCCAAAATAATCTAAGTAACTTCCCCAAATGCATGTAGTGATAATGGATGGAGAGTCAGGCAGTGACATCATGCCTAACCATGACTTTATAGTGGAAACTTTTTGCTACAGTTATAGGACATTTGGAGTCAGACTCAACTGATTTTCAAAATGAATGATGCTCATTTGAATCTACTCCAAAATATATTGCCTCTTCAATCAGATTTCTACTTTTCCTGTGGATATAACTAACAGGTGTGACTTATGAAAACAGCACCTAGAAAAAGAAAGAGCCAAAGCTTGAAATTGAAAACAAAAGCCAAAATTTTGATTTCTAGCTCTGTCACTTACTGACTGGAATCTTGGGCAAGTTACTTAATGATCTCAGCCTCAGTTCTTCAACAGCAAAAGCAACTTATTTTTATTGACCTTACAGGATTGCTATGTATTATTCACTCCCAAAATGAGTGACTGGAGATGTTCAATAAAGAGACTATACAAGATATAGGCAGAATTAAGACAAATGAGCATGGGTTCCTAGCAGTAGCCTGTTGCCGTTATTAGTCAGTAGGAATAACAGGAAATCAAAAAATATCTGTCATCATGGGTGGAATAAGGCTACCTGAGAGGAGCTGGGGATTTAATTGATAGACACCACTAGTTCTTGGTAATCATATGGGAGGAAGCCAGGTCCTTTTGCTGGTCCCTTCCTCCAATCTACCATCTCTTATTCACTGAACCCAATAAAAAACAAAGGACAAGAGACTCAGCTTGTTGTAACCCATACAGGGCAGTCTCCTGAGGTATCAAATAAAGAAGGGAAAAGAGTGGACTCATCGGTCATACTGATACCTTCAAGAGATAGATCATATATGGGAAATGCCTGGCATGCAGCATGAGCTTAATCATGACTAATTTATATTTTCCTCTGTTGTTCATGTATTTTTTTTTTTTTTTTGCCACCTCAGGGTTGCTTCCTTCTTCCGGTAGCATTTTCCCTTTGATATATACACTAACCTAGGGATAATAAAAGGCAGGATGTAAAAATACATCTATTTTAAAGCTTCAATTTTGGGGAGATCCTCTATATCACAGTGATCAAAAGCAATAACTCTAGAACAAGATTACCTGGGTTAGAATCACAGTTCCTTCACTTACTAGCTGTCATCTTGGGCAATTTCCCTAACCTTAATGAGACACAGTTTACATTTCTGTATAAAGGGTACGTAATATGACTAGTCAGTTGTAGAGTCATTTTGTAGATTAAATAAGTCAATAAATGTACAGCACTTAGCACAATGACTGCAGCAAACTAAATGAGGTTGCGTTCCATGCTTAGTTATTATTATCCCTGTAGTCTCATTAATAATGACAACTAGGGCTCTCACACACAGTCTCCCCTCCCATGGGTAAGTCATGTGGCTCAGCTGGACCAATCTCATTTTTTTTTCTCCTGAAAAGTTGAATTCTGCACTGAATAATATTAAGATTTTTAAAAAATTGGTTGATGCTTAAGTCATTCTAATAGTAAGATTTTTAACAAACTACCGGTTATTCCTTGCTACCCATCCTTGGAGTTATGTTGGTTCTATACTTCCACACTGATCAAATCTTCCTTTCATGTTTAACAGATTTTTATATTATACAGTTTAAGATAACTTTATTAACATGTAATTCTCATACTGTACAATTCACCCACTTAGTGCATACAGTTCAATTATTTTCAGTATAGTCACAGATCTTTCCAACCCTCAACCCTATATCATTTTAGAACACTTTCACCACCACTCCAAATAAACATTTTCCCCATTATCATCATTCACCATTTCCTCAAACTCTATCTTCACCATATCTGACAAATGCTAATCTAACTTGTATCACTATACACTTTTGACAAAGGTGCCAGGATAATTCAATGGAGGAAAAAGGAGTCATTTCAACATATGATGATGAAACTACTAGATGTCCATATGCCAAAGAACTGAAATTGGACCCCTACCTCACATCCTTACGAAAAGTGACTCAAAATGGATCAGAGACATAAATAAAGGAGGTAAAACTATCAATCTTTTAGAAGAAAGCATAGGTGTAAATCTTTCTTTGATTTTTGGAGAAACTCACTGTCCTTTCAACAATTTCCTTTCAGAGCTCTTACTTTTCTAAAATTTTGTTTTGCTTTTATTGCTTGCTTGCAAGCATAGAACACTACATGATATCCCTCTTTTCCTAGCTCATTTGCCATTAGAATATCATATTCCTCTTAGGAGTAGTAGATTGGTTCCTTCCTCAGTGGCCTTTGCTTCAATCCTACACTTCCACCCAGCACACATAATCATGAATTCCTGGAATGAATTCATTAGAGCCTGTTCTCTTAGAATGAAACTGAGTGTATCGAGATCACCTTACAAGCATCTTCAACTGCTAAATGTCAATTAACTAGGTGTTGAGGTAAAATCAACATTGACAAGAATATTGATCAAACTTTTTATTTTACAATTTGGCTGTCATTTCCTTGCACAAAACTTTGAAAAGAAACATTTTTTTTAACTCTAGGGAAGGGGACCAGTCTTCTAGAGTTGTTGGCCCTAGGTTATCACCCTTACTGACTTGCTGAATTTAGATTTAAATTTAGGACATTTTTGCTCCGAGTTTGACTGCTTCTCTGTGGTATTTAGCTAGATAATCTCTAGCGATGTTTCAGCTTTTCTTTTTGCCAGACTAAGTTAAGAAGCAATGAACTTAAAATAAAAAAGATATAAAAGTTAACGAGTTGCTCAATGGACTCTATGGTCATCAAGCTGAATATAAGGAACCAGACAAGGCTGCTATGAATTATAGAATATTACTGAGGATTAAATGAAGAGAACTCATTACAAACAATAGTAGTGATTTGCCATTTACTGGTAGTTCATTTATTTGGCATTCTAGTTTTACCTCTGTGTGTGAAATTTTAGTTTTCCAAACAAAATAGGAATAGGAAAACTCTTTTTTAAAAAAGTAAGGCATTATATGTCAGTATTCATGTGTGTATGTGTCTGTGTGATGAGGGATGATGAGGAGTTGGAGGAAGAAACCCCACTATGTTAGTACCAACAATAAAATACCTTTCTTCCTATAAGAGCATCAAGGGTGAAAAGGTGAATATATAAGTATAAATACATATATATTCATAGAACTAGAACATGCTGTGCAAATGATTACGTTGCTTGCCTTTCACTTCTTTAATCATAAATGGTATCATTCTTTAACTTAGCACATTGTCACAGTTCATTAAATTAAATGAAAGAGGATGTAAATTGCCATTCTCATAAAGTGAATGCAAGTGTGTGTTCAAGGTTGGACCATCTTGCTGAGAAAGTGTTCAACTGCAGAATTTAAGTAATGCCAAAAAACAATAGCAATGCCTTCTGTTGGGTACAGGATGCACAGTTTGAACCATTAACAGTGATCCTTTTTCTCTTAGTAAGCATATTGAACCACATGTTTCCAAAAACTTTGTTTTTATTTTGTTTTTGTATTTTTTTAGATTCCAAAGGAATGAATATAGGGTTCTCAAGCAAGAAAACAACAGTGAGGACACAAATATCCATCAGAAACAGAAGACATGCTTGCTGTTATTAAGGCCAGGCAATAAGATAGATAAAAATGTCGGGTAATGCATCAACATGTGGTAGAAGAGTGTGCAAAGATAAGTAACCTTCCCTTTTCTTGGTTTTTCCTTATATCCTTTGCTCTTCTGTGTTGAATCATTCTCTTCTACCTACAAGAGAGTGCTATATTTCCTTATTACCCATCCTAGATCCTCCTATCTTTCATTCTGCATTCTTATTAGACCTTTCAGTCTACTCCTACGGCTTCACTTCTCATCCATACACAGCTAAATTCATGTAAAATTGCAGCTTGTATATTTTTTCTGAACTCCAGAAAGTCTCCATATGTTTTCTGAATATTTCTTCTTGGGCACATCAAAGGCCTATCAAAATCAACATGTTGCGGATTAAACTAATGCATTTCATCCTCTAACCTCCTCTAGCAACTTCATCTCAGCAAATGAAACCACCATTCATATATTTGCATATTCAAAAACCTAAATCCCATCCTGATTTTTCAGTCTCATTAGTATCAGCAGGTCATTCATGTCAAAAGCACAATTTCAAGTGATATATTGACTTCAAGCCTAGCACTACTTCACTATTATTTCAAAGAGTAACAAGGACCCCAGAGTCCAATAAGCAACCATATCATGATTTAAACATATCAGACCCATTTTCTCTATATTTAGTTACCAGTATTTGTTCATAATGCATTCCCAGGGGAAGGGGAAGGAAGCATGTGCTAAAGTATAATTGTGAAAACTGGGCACTATTCCCAGAGAGCTAATTAAAAAATTTTTAGATTTCCTAATTACTTCTCTCTTTGAAACTACAATGTTATAGGATGATGAGCGAGATTTTTCCTATTATCCTAGAATGATAACCTAGAGGACAAAGAAGCAGTTAGTATCCTACCTTCGTAAGATACTTGCCAACAACTGTGGCTGGTCACCTCTCTAAGAGCTCACCAAACTTATCACGTGATGGTATATCTTGTCCTGGTAACTACAGTCATTTTCCCAAAATATTTCCTGTCTTTATATTCTCAAAATGTTGAACAGGACTGGAGAAGGAAGAACAAAGGCATCAAAGTCAAGAACAATATTTACAAAATTGACTGAACTTGTGTGTAGGCATCATCCCTCCAGAGTGAACTCTGGTTTTGGTGCAGGATCCTGGGGGCCCCTGATATACCAGACATCGTTCTTCTTTTTCTTATATTTTATTGTAATAACTTACTCTACCTTTAAAATAAAGTCGTATGTAATGGTTCCCTATTCCTCATATATATGTCAACTCACCTTGCCCTCTACCAAATCACCAAGTGTTCTTCACCACTGTCCAGGGAGCTCTGCCACCATTTGTCCCCCCCTGCCCCCATCCCGTCTCCTGTTGGTAATGTCAGTTCTGTTGCAAGTGTCCAGTGGTTGGTTTTATTTCATCTGTTCATTTCCAGACATTGTTCTTATATTTGCTAGGTCATAGAGAATCTGGGACTGGGCACTGAGCTGGCCACTGCAGAGGAGCACTGATTGGACAGGGGGCAGGGGAAAGATGCCAAGTTCGTGATGATTTGCCAGTGAAAAAAGAAGTATTTCAATATGTGAAGTGTTTCTCAAAGAGGGAGGATATTGGTATATCACTCTTCTCCAGGGACTGTTCCATATAGGGCACACATTATTTTTGACTCTGATCCCTTTCCAATATTTTATTTAATATTTCTGTCCCCTGAACACTAAATGCTGTCTTTGTTACCCTAACAACCAATAACCAAAAACAATAAAGACTTTTCACATTTTAAGAGCTTTCTAAGTGGTTGGAAAGGACTGTATCACACAGGTAGAGAAACATGTCCTCATCCTCAACACAATGGAACTACTTAAATAAACAGTTTCCCCAATTGCCTACAGAACTAAAACATAGGCCCATAAGGGAACCAAAATTTCTGTGCCTTTCTGATAGAGAAGCTTGATGGCCAGGAAGGAAAAAGGAGAGAAGCAGCAATAAATAAAAATGACAAAGCATAAATACAGTAAAGAGAGACTTTCTCACATTGTTCATTTTTCCCCACCTTCTGTCCACCTCAACACACTGGAAGAGTTGGGCTTTGAAGGAGAAGAGGAATATCTTCTTTGAGTATCTGTCCTGACAACTCTAAATTACCAGGGTCCCAGTTTGTTTATTCTGACACAAAAGGGAAGATAAATAAAAGTGAAATAGACATTAAGATTAAAACTATAAACTGGACTGAGTTTTAATAACCAAAAGTGACTAGAGACTTATGGAATCTGTCCAAGATTTCACTAAAAGACAGGAAAGAGACTCAATAGAGCGTGGTTGACAGCTGTGTCTAAAGAAAAAATAAAATCCATTGCATGTTTATGTCCCACTGAGTTTAGAATCTACAAAAATCTAATAGCAATGCACCTCTCTAACTTCATGTTTTTCCCTAATTTCCTTGTTTGTCTTCATATTTAAATACACAGATACTGGGTTGAAGTTTGAAGCTAAAGATTTATAGCTTTTGAGAGGTTACTGTTTTCATCGCCTTACAATTTTATTAAGTTTGTGAGAACTAGGCACCAGCATATTCAATTTTTGGTTTTCCTTTCATTTTATTAGCTAATAAGAACAAAGTAAAATAAATGTAAAACTTTCAAATAATCGTACTATAAGCCCTGCTGCTCAAACTGCTACACTACTCAAACTGAACTGATACCTTATTGGAAGCTCAAAATACATAGCACATACTGTATTCATTGCTTGGCTGTTTTATAACCACTCAAAGTTTGATATATGATAGACAGTTTAGGGATTTAAGAGTAGAATATGCTAAAATGTGAATTAAGCAAAAGTTGAGTTATGAAACAAGAATGTCATGTACTGTTATTAATATACTTACCTGGGAGAGAATAAGAGGCACAGCTCCTCTGCTTTATCTACCATCCTAACACAATTAGCTGAGTTCAAAAAATCCCCTTGAAGACCTTTATTCATATATTTTTAATATTTGCTTATCTGCATTATATAATCCATACCCTTCAGAGAGATAACAGAGAATTACCAGTCACTTTAATTTCAAAGTTTTAACATTTTTATTTTTAAAAAAATACTTTGGCAAATAGACTCTATTGTGGATCTGATTAAAAACTACATAACCTTTCCTCAAGGGAATTAACAAATACATGATTTTTGTTATAGCTTCAATTCCTGAAGCAGCTCCCAGATTATTCCATGATCCCAGGTAGGACAGACTATATTGTATACAACAGCAGTGCTATTTATCAGTTCTACATGATCTTCTTATAATGTCAGGCTGGTACTCTGCCACTGAAACTTGGAAGTTATGTTTCCTCTCTTTTAATGTGAACAGACCTTTGTAATTGTTTTAAAGAAGCAAAGCATGGCACACCCTGGTGGAGTAGCGGTTCAGCGCAGTCTACATACATCCCAAGATCCCGGGTTCAGTCCTGGGGCGGGATGAACAACTAAATGCAGTATTTCTCCCACATATCTCTTCTTGCCTGCCTGTCTCTGCTGGCCTTAATTACTACCTGACCTTTCCTTTAAAGAAAAAAATAAAGACTTAAATCACAAGCAACCAAAGAACAAAGATAAAAATATGTTTGATAAATGTTGTCATTTAAAAAAAAATTGTGATTTAAAGGGCATCACCAAGAAAGTGAAAAGACAATCCAAAAGAAATGGAGGAAATTTTTTAAAACATATGATGGATCTTATTTGGGACAAGATAATAGAATACATTAAAAAATCTTATAGCTCAATAAAAAAAGAAAAAAAATAACACAATTTCTATAAAGAACAAAGAAGTTGAACAGATATTTGTCCATAGATGATACACAAATTATCCATAAACATATGACAAATGTTCAACATAAATTACTAACGTGAAAATTAAGATCAAAACCACAGTATCAGTACACCCTGGTGGTTTAGTGGTTAAGTTCACGTTAAGTTTACAGTCTGGCTGGAGCAGTCCACATGTATCTGAAGTATGAGGATTCATGTCCCAGGAATGTGAACAACTAGATAAAGGTAAAACATACTTCTTCCTCCTCTGTCTTCCTGTCTGTCCACTTGCCCTCATTCCTGTCTGTACCTTTCCTTTTAAAACATGTATCATAACACTTCAGACATGCTAGGTTGGCTGCAATTAAAAATACGGTTAATAATTTGTCTTGGTGAAGATGTGGAAAATTTGGAACCCTTGTGTGTTGCTGATAGGAATTTAAAATGACCTATCTTTGGAAAGCACTTTGTAAGAAGAAAGGACAGCAAAGTAAACTCAAAGAGAGTAGAAGTAAAATATAATAATTAAGAACTGAAATAAAATAGAAATTATAGAAACGATCAGCATAATCAAGAGGGCTTTTTAGAAAATAAGCATTAAAATTGAAAAATCTTTGGTGAGATTAATTTAAAAATAATTAGTTAATAGCTACCAGGAATGTGATGACAACAAACTTTATGGATGAGGAGGCAACATTTTCATGAATTTTATCCCACCATCTTCCTGAAAACGATAAAGGACAGAATGTAATTCTTAGAAAAACATGAGCAAAATATGAGCTAAAAAAATAGAAAATCGAATTTTTTAATAAAAATTACAGATATTGAACTAGCAGTCTAGTAAACCATAAAAGAAGGAGTGATTTCAATCTTCTACAAATTATTCTGGAACATAGAAAAACAGGAAAAGAAACAAATCTTTTTTTCTATGTGACTAGTATACTATAGTTTCCAAATACTAAGGAGAGTAGAAAATAAATAGCGGAAATTAGGGAATCCCAATGGGCCTAATAAAGAAAGAAAGATTTACATACACAGAAAAAAGTCATGTCTGGTTCATCATTAACATAAAGTAAAAAACATGAGCACAATATTGACCAATACAAAGGCTATTGCAGCACATCTAAGTTGCTTTTCTAAAAGAAACACAAGGTTGCTCTGTTACTAGAAGCTCAGATTGTGTAAGCCCATATATTAACAAATCAAGAGACAAAGACCAAAATGACCTTAGGATCAGTTCAGTAGACAAAGAAAGAACACTTGATAATATTCAACATTCATTCATGACTTAACAAATAGTAAACTTCTCACAAGTTAGAAAAAGAACAGAATCACCTTAGTATGAGAGAGAGATGTATAAGGAGCCACAGTAAACATATACGTATGGGGGAGAGGTTAAACTGTCTCCTCTCTGAGAAGAGCGTAAGACAAAGATGCCTGGTATTATCATCTAGATTGCAGGGGGTGTTGTAATCCTTAAATAAAACAATCAAAAAGAGGGATGAGAAGTACAGAAAAAGGAACACCTTTGTTAAAATTTTGTGTTTAGCAAATCCTAATGAATCTACAGATAAATCCTTGGAATTGACGAGGATGCTGCAAGGTTGTAGGAAAAAAGTCAATATTCAGAAATGAGGTGTATCATTCCCTGTTTCCTCCCCTCCATCCTCCTCCTTCCCCTCCCCTGCCCTGCTCTCCCCGATACACAGAAGAGAATACTCCTTTCACTACAGCCACATATCAAAGTTAATGAATCATTTCACTAGCCAAATGGAGGGTGAAGACAATAAGACATGTGATGCAACTATCTGTTTTCGAATGCAAACCTAGGTTAGCACATAAATAAAAACAAAAAAATCCCACATATATGATATCGACATATATGTGACATATATGTATTATGTATTACCTATTTGTATTCCACTCTGTATATATATGCATGTGTGTATATATATGTATTTTTCTAAATGTACTATATAACAAAAGGACAAAAATCTCAAAGCAATTTATGTATGAGACAGAGTAGCAGGGATAAAGATGCTCTTTTGCATTTGCTTATTTCTCTGCTGTGCACAGGTAACATCTATGTACTTTCTTTTTAAATATCAGTAAGGTTTTTTTAAATTGCAAAAATACCTAACAATTATTTAGTATCCATTTTGAGTGGAAAGGGGTGTTTCAAAGTGAGAGAAGTTGTTATATAACAAGCAGGGACAAGACAAACAAATATGAAACTGAAACAATGGAGGGCCTTCGGGTGTTTGATGTAGAGCAAAGGCACATGTGGGGGAAGGAGTCTAAACTTGCTAGAATATGATCTCTGTGGAGCTGAGATTGTAACCATTTAATGTGCTTTGAGGTCCACGTTGAATCACATGGCCGTCTTCTTGTCACTTTGACCCTGGTGCACAGACTGTGACCCAAATCCCATCAGAGCCATAATAAATTCCACAATTATTAGCAATTCTAACTACAGAGAGCCAAAGAATTGATGAGGCCAGGAGGAAAGGTCTGCCCTTTAACCAGAAACTATACATTCAAGTCACTTTCAAGGCAATTTTCTGGAGCAAACCACTGTCCATGCATGTATATGTGGTTAATGAGTAGTGAAAAACCCTTCTGAGTGTGCAGAGACCCTTTTCATTTGCACACGATTAGGATCCAAATGAAATGTGCAGATTAACATTGAATGACATTCTTCTGTTATCTTTTTTGTGCCACATCATGCATGAGAACCCAAGGTCTCTGTCATAATAGGGTCTAATTTGCCTAATACCCAAATTTATAAACTCAGATTTTTTTCCCCTCA
>RJWH01005466.1:0-76059 GCA_004363575.1 Solenodon paradoxus
CCCTCCTTCCTTCCCTCCTTCTTCCTACCCTCCTCCTGGTATCCACAATCTTGTGTCCTGTAAATTTTGTTGAGATTTAGAAGTCCTTAATTTCCCTCCATCCTCAACTCCATTACCTTCCAGCCAGTCACCACCAGCCTTCAGAGAGGGCGTGAAGACCACAGTGTTTCTCTGCCACCCAGCATGACTTTCCAGAATCAATGTTCCACTTTGAAGCTAGAAACACTGTTTTCTAAAATGCAAATCTGAGAAGAAAAGAGGGGGCCAGCAAATTGGGTGAAAGGAGTCAATTGCATGAACAAAGAACCGGACTATTGGTGGTCAACTTAATGGGTTATGTACAAATGGGTAGTGATTTACCATGAAGCACACCTTAAACCTATATAATGTGATGATGCAATGTTCTTCAATAAAATGAAAATAAAAGTAAAGTGCAAATCTGATCAACTCCACTCCTTCCTACAATGGTTTTGCAGCATCCCGTGGCCATCTGCACTCAGCTCCGTGGCTTCGCGGTGCTGTTCGTCCACCTGCAGTGGCACTGCCCACCTTCTTCAGCAAGCTAACCTGCCTCTGAGTCCAGTCCTCCTGTTCACCTGACGACCAACTTTCTGACATTCCTTTGCACATGTTTGCATTGGAAGATTCGCTTTCTATACTCCTCTCACACCCTGTGCAAGTCACGCAGCGTCATACACATGCCTGATGTTTTCTCTGTCACAGGAATGAAAGCTGTTAGAAGGCAGTGACCATTTTCATAAATGACTCCCCAGCAAGTCGTAAATCCCCAATAACTGTGTGAATGGAAGAATGGATGGTAAGGGACTGGACTCCAAACAGTGATTAATAAATGCTTGCTAGGCACACCCTGGTGACCTAGCAGATGAGGCCACTGGGACATATCTCCCATGCATCCCAAGGACCCAGGTTCAAGACCCAAGGCCAGGGAGAACAACCGAGATGAACAACTGAATAAAATAAAGAAGCTTCTTCCTCCTCTCTCTTCCTGCCTATGAACTCACCTTCATTCCTGCCTGCATCTTTCCTTAGAAATAAAACAAAACAAATGCTCGCTAAATGAATGCATTGATGAAGCTGTTAATGGAGATGTAACACGAGGGATTATCGTCTCTCTGAGTGCACAAACTCACTTCAGACAGCATAACAGAAGTCCTTACTTGGACTCCCAGAAATACAGAATGGAGAGTGCTATTCCTCCTCCGTAAGCAGTAGAATATTCCATAGCCACTAGGTGAGTCTACCTGTTGTTGGTTTTCTGAACAAGTCAGATTTTCAGTTGGCCATTATTAACAAACATGCTAACTCTCTGTGGCAACAGATTTTGGTTTAAGGTTGTGAATACAAAGCAAAGGGCATTGGCACAGAATGTGCACCTCAATGTGAACACAGCACGAGATGACGAAGATCATTTAATTTGCTGCCCCTAAAAGGCCAGTCTCCCGAGGGAAAAGCAGTTCTCCCTTAGGGTGTCAGGGCCTTTCCTGACCTCTTCCCTTTCGGTTTTGCTTTTCTCTGGCTCCTCTGGCTCCTTGGAGACTCGTTAACATTTAAAAGACAATTCCATTTCAGAGGTGGTTTTGGAAATGTGAGAAGGCTCCTGGAAGTAGGCAGAGGGCAAGTAGTACTTTTAAAAGGAGAAATAAAAATATTTATGTTCCTCCCTTGATTTCATGGATGTTTCTAAATGTGTCACTAAGAAAAGGAAACAAATGGCAACCTGTGTGGTCACTTCACTATGCGGTGGCCATCTGTGAGCATACAAAGAGGTTTAGTGGCGGCAGAAGATGCTTGACAGCCCAGCACAGGTCTTCTCTAAAAGACAGCGCACGAACTCGTCTTACCCTGGGCGTCCCTATGTCCTTCCCAGTCCTGCACTGGACGCTCTGGTATCTTAGAAATGAGCAAAGTGAACAGAACTGGAAGAAGAGGTCATGGCAATGGTGGGGTCCTCACATACATCAGTGAAAGCCTGAGGAGGAGATGAGAGTTCCAGGATTTAGCAATAAGACATCACTGAGAGGGTTGTGTATGGGGGTGAGCGAGAGGAAAAGGTGGTGGTGGGTGTGGTGTGACATGTAGATGGAGCTGCGATTTTCAGGATCCTCTCACGAACATTGCACTGCTAACAAAAGAATGAAAATTACTATTATAAAAGGACATCATTGAAATAGACAACCTAAACAAAATGTTAGAGGACCAAACTTATTTACTTATTTATGAAAATGCATGAGCAAGGCGTTATGACGTCCTTGTTAGTTCAAGCAAGACAAACCAAATTCATTGCCTTTGTTGCAAATGATGTGGGACTATTATACTTTGATGATGCATACTGAAGGGGAAAAAGAAAAGCCACGGTTTCTGGTCTCTGTAGTCCTAATCTAACTAAGGTAACAGCATGGCAAAGATTATGTATAAAACGCAGATAAAGCAAAGGCAAGGATCTTGGAAATGGAAATTGTGGAGGACAACAGTGAAATATGCTTACAGCCATCCCTTCTTAACTCTGGAGTGAAAAGGACTTTTTTAAAGGAAAGATGCAGGCAGGAATGAAGGCAAGCCGAAACTGGCAGGCAGAAAGAGAGAGGAGGAAGAACCATTTTATTTCCTTTATTTAGTTGTTCATCTTGGTTTTCACCCCAACCTGGGATCTGGAACCCGAGTCCCTGGGATATATGTGGCCTGTGCTCTTGGCTGAAGGCAGCTGACCAAACCACTGCTCCACCGGGGCGTGCCAATAAGGACATTTAACACCATGAGAAATCAACATGAAGGAGAACCCCAGCCCAGGAACGCTTTCTGCTGAGGACTGAATTAAGAATCTTTACTGACAGGTATAAACAAAAGAAAAAGCATTAAAAAGCACTTTCTACACTTGCGTTTTGTCTAATCAGTTAAATGAGCACAACTTAATGGCACAATAGCTGTCACCAGCCTTCAAGTAATAGCATAACAATTTCAGTGTCATCAACATTCAGTTACTGGTAGCAATGAAAGACAGAGGAAGAATCATGACAATGAAACATTTACATACATCTTAAGACACACTAAAAGCTAAAAATAGAAAATATTGTTCTTAACCCTAGGTCAACCCTGCCAGGAGACATAGGCAGCCACTCATGGCAGTATGATTTGAGGTCAAACAGCCCACCCATCCCCACTCAAATGCTTCTTTCATTTGGGGCCATCGTGTTTGAAATTCTAAACAGCATGAGTCACAGTCTTTCCATCCCGGTATGTCAGAAAGAATTTTGATAAAGACAACACCTCCAAAGGAAGATGATCACTAAATCTACAGCAAACGATTTGTGATAAAGTGTTGGTTACAGTCTTCGAACATAGGGGAACCTAAAAATGACTCGACCTACAAGAATCTGACTTAAAGACAGCCTGTCTAAACAGGGTTGAAAACGTCTAAATAGATTAATTTCGATCCTTCCCAGGACCAGCGTTTCCAGCGCACAATTTCAAGGCAGGTGATTACGCCATAGTGTATGTAAATAGCGCCCCCTGGCGTTACACAGTTCAAGCGCACACAGGCATACGCGGCAGTCCCTCCGAGCCTTCTGGTGAAAGGATGCTAAACAATCTGGTAGCTGATTTCAAAAGTGAACAGTTTGAACCAGTGTAGCTTCCTCCTAAGTAGATGACTTGTCATATAGCCATTTAAAACAATCTTTGAGATTTTCAAATTAATCTTCCAGGAACAGAGCTACCAATCAGTGCGTGTAAGAAAACAAGGTAAAAATGATCACTGCTGAAACTACCCTGTTTGATATGCTAGTGTTGAATGTATTTCATTGTATATTTGTCCAAACCCATAGAAACTACAGCTCTTAAGAGTGAACCCTAACATAAACTGTGGGCTTTGAGTTGTAATATGCTAATTTAGCTTCATCAATTGTAATGCACGTGCTGCCATATTGGCGAGGAATGTTGGCAGTGGGGAGAGCTGTGCGTGTGTAGGGTTAGGGGGAGCACAGGAAATCTCTGGGTCTGCTTTTCACTGTTGCTAGGAAACTAAAACTGCTCTAAAAATAAAGTCTAATAAAATTTGGTGTTTAAATTGCCATTATCCACAATGAATGTCAATCAGAAATTGTGTGATTTATTCCCTCGAAACCATATGGAACAGCACACCACTGTTTTAATCTCTGATACCCCATTAGTGTATTGTGTTACATTTTTAAGTCAATTTTGCATTCATTATTTAATTTGATCTTCCCGATAAGGTTTGGTGCTGCTCACAGGAAATAGATGGAATATTGCCAGTCCTGAATGACAGGGGGTGAAGCTGTAACCAATTAGGCTGGGGAAATTCGCTATGGCTCCACTGTCAATTAAGACATCTCCAGTGTTCCATGTTTCCTCCTCTTGATCCAGCCATTTGCCTCTTCACACACTGCCACCCGGCCCTGCCAAACAGCATCCAAATGAGATTCCCACTGGGCAGAAAAAAGGGCAGACACATGTTTTAGAATATCAAGCCACATGCCAAGCCAATCCCGTTTCCCGGGAAGGAGTGGGCCTAGCACTCCCGTACTAATGCTGTTGTGGAATAAACGATAAACCCAGCATGTCAGGGTTTATCCACTGTGCTCTGCGTGGAAGGTTTGGTCCTTTGCCCCCAGCTCTTGAGAAAGAACCTGTAAGCCCTTGGATAGCTTCCTGTTCAGAGTGTCTTTGTTTATCTGAGACCTTGCTATTTACGTTAACAGTGTGATTTATGGTGGGGACTTTGGGCCAGGTAGTGTCAGTTTGACCTCTGAGGGGCTAGAGACTGAGTAGCTAAGGTCAGTCACATGGGTGTCTCGTGCCTGTATGACTGCCCCCTCCTACCACACAAGCCCTGTATGCCAGGAGTCCAATGAGCTTCACTAGTTGACAGTACCCCATATATGTTTTCAGACATTGTTACTGAGCAAATTAAGCATTGTCCATATGATTCCATTGAAAGAGAACAGCTGAAAGCTTACATTTAATCTCTTCTGGACCATCTTTATGAGTCTTTTTCCATTACTGATTTTAATCTGTATCCTTTCACTGTAATAAATATAAACATGAGTATAATTGCTTTGCTGAGTTCTGTGAGTCCGGTCTTGAGGACTGCGATTATGACCGAGGTCACTTATAAAGCCAGACTCGTTTGCTTGGCAAAAATTCAGAAATTCACATACTCCTGTGTCCACCACATCCAGGAATCTAGGGTGTACCTTTCACACAGAGTTCACACTACAGAGCCCAGAGAATATCTATCTTTTCACTGAGCCCCATGTTCCCGTGTCCCCCACCCCCACCCCCGGGAGTTCCATGCATTAAAACTCCTGTCGCCTCCCCAAAGGCATCTCCTTCAGTCGATCAGGGACCTGTGCCCTGTGGCAGTCCAGCTAAGATAAAGATACAGTATCATCATTAAACAACTGAGAAGCAAATAAGAAATCACATCTTCAGTTTCAGATGAATGGTTCTGAGAGGGGCAATGTCCTCCCTACTTGGTGACAGATGGTTACTACTGGCCTGTGGACAGGGGTATGGGGATACAGTGTCATTAACCCCTTTCCCAGCTGTAGATGGACACGTGTTGTCCATCTGTGTCATTAGTTCATAGCCTGGCACCTGGGGGAAGTACACCTCATTCCAGGGTTGGCATCCTTCCTGACTAGGGTGGATATTAAACCCTTTCTGCCTGCCTTCTGAGTCCCAGTTTGTTAATGTTAATGCTTTACCCCTGCTAATCAGCACCCAAATATTAGCACTAGAAAATGCAATGGCCATTTTTTTTGTCTTCCCATAGACCATTGAGATGTGATATCTAGTGTGCTGGCCAGAACCCGGTGCTGATCTTTGTCCAGTTTATTTTGTGGTGTCCACCTGTCTGCCTCCTGGGCCTGGTCTCTTTTCATTGATGTTGTGGAGCACATTGACCTGACTTCCCACTGTGTCTTCAGGGGTCCTTCTGTCTGGAGGACCTGAAATGGGAATTGGTATTTATTTTCACATTTGTGAAGAGAGAGTAAAACGATTAAAGAACTTTGAGATGACTACTTCACACAATCCCCTAAAGCTTTTGTTTTATCCTAATATTTTTACAAAAAAGCAAGTCTCAAGACTCAGATTAAGAAACGTACCATGTGGCACCCATTATACATGCTAGGCTGGGATTCAAGCCCAGTGCCCATGTGTTCAAATGCCAGGTTCTTTCTGATCTGCAAAATCGCCTCTCATTGTCAACTAGTTGGTGTGAGGTTCTCTGACCATATGGTCTAGTGAGGAGAGAAATAGACTCTGGGTTGAGGTGACCCTGGGCTTTTAAACTCTTCCCTCCTACTGTGGTCCTCAAGCACTTACCTAGAGAACAGATGATCTGTGTCTCCTTTGCAATCTCACAGCAGTTTGTCCAGATTGTATTACTGTCTTGAACAGAGATATACCCCCATCATATCAGATTCCTCAACAGGTGGGCCTTGACTTATTCATTTTAATGACTTCAGCTACTAACATCATGCCTATACACTGTAGGAGCTCAATACTGAATCTAAATAATAATGACTAACTTGACTCACTCCATACCTAGAATGTTCCAGAAACAGATGTATTATAGTAGACAACTCAAGGACTCTGGGAACTAGCAAAGATTCAGAGTTTCTCATCCCAGGTTGGCTAGCTGTTTCGGGGTATTTTAATATCATTGAACCTTGGTTTTCTCATCTGTAAATTCTGACCTCAGAGTGTTGTGAGAATTAAAAGGGGAAGGAAGTTATGTAAAATACCTAGTACGATGTCCAGCACATACTGGGTACTCAACCAAATGAGTATTCCTTTTCTCAGACCTTCCCCATTAATGCTAATTTAAGAGGTACCCTTGAGAGTGGAAGCGCTTTAGAAACTTAGAAAGTCCAGTAAAGTCAGAGTTTCCTTGGGTCTCTGCTATTCTTTGGCTGTAAAGTCCATGAATGTGAGTGATGTCAGTAGGCAATCTGGACGGCCCAGGGCCAGCTACACATGATTTTCCTCCTTCGTGGCAGGATAGATTTTAGTCTGAATCATCTGAATGACCGTCTTTGCCCTCCAAATACCCTAAAATACATCTTTCATTTCATGGGCATAGACAGTATACAAAAAGGTATTCTTTTAACCTCCTGGAATTCAAGTTGAAAGACAGAAAATCTCATAACAATGCCACACTTTCTCTCCAGAGCAAAGCTGAAAGATGGTCTCCAGGTCTCCAAATTTGCACCTTCCCAGCACATTTCAAGAAAGTAATGACTGATTAAATTCACCTAGGTCTCGAATAGAAATAAAAAGCTTGGCAGTGTACATTCCTTCCCCTTTGCATAAAATCACACTGATGTAATAATGATGTAATCATAGGCTAACAACTTGCATGGTACCTACTCCTCAAATGTCAGATATGCTTGTGTTTTGATGGCCAGAATTTCTTTTTTTTCATTGCCAAGTAAGAAAGACACTACTGAAGAGTCCATTCATTCATTCAAGTGTTCTCCAGTGTCCAGAGTACTGTGTTTACCCAGGCTGCAATGAGACAAGCTTCCTGGAGGAGGTGGTTGAATGAGTTTCCATGAAGGGACCCGTGCTGATGGGGTAAAGAGGTTAAGGAGAAAAATAGAAATGATGATATTTGGCCTGTCAAAGTCACAAGAATTATTTTGGGAATGATGTGAGATAATGTAGAAGACACTCGTTTCAAAATGTGGACTATAAAAATGTATTAGCAATTCAATAGGGAAAGAGAACAAAGACTGTGAACAGAATAAGGCTGTACATTAGGCTAACCATATTTCCTTGAGACAAAAGTGGAACATTGGAAAAATAAACCAGGACACTGAGATGGCAAAAACGGGATGGGTTATGTTCTGGTGACTAAGGGGACGGGAGGAGGCGGAGAAATCTGAGCAGGAGCCGAGCAGTCACCAAGCAGTCAGGCCAGCAACAAGAAAGTACTATGTGATGCCAATTGTGAACAGCATAGTAAGGATGTGTGTTCCAGCAGGACTTCAGATAAATGGCTAGGGCCAGTGCTGGCAATTTTAGCACCTTAGGCAAAAAATAAATTTGACGCCCTTATAAACTCCCCTCTAAATGTCCTGCCTAAAACACATGCTGCTTTAACCACCCCAGTGCCAGAAATGTCCAATAACCTCCACAGGCAGAGATAACCCCCATAGCACCACAAATAGCCATAATACTTACCTACGCTCACCCGTGCTGTGGTTCTGCTCCTTTTGCAGAAAGAGTTATGCCAGGGTTAGGGGCAGGGTGGGGAGAAGCCTTTTCCTATGTGCTTCCCGTTCCCTCACAGGGAACCTGAACAGTAGTAGCAGTTGCAGCCGCCTCCAGTAAGGGCCATAATGCAGAGCAAAAGGCATAGCTGCTTCTGGGCCCTCTCAACAGACCGGGCCCAAGACAACTTAACAGTCTCTTTTGCCGTGTTAAAGACAGTCCTGGTTTATTAAAATTGGGACAAAATTGACATGTGTGTTAAAATGACAGGACAGTCAGGAAATAGGGAAAAACGGTATGTCCCTTTTAAATGGTATGTATGATCAGCCTACTTTAAGTGCCATGCATCAAATTTACAGATTAGACATAGGTCCTCCATGGGACTACAGAGCAAAACTCACTCAATGTCTTGGTAGTTGAAATAAAACTCTTGCCATTGCTGAGGCTACAGTAAGATCTTTCAGTTGTCCTGATCTTTTAAACTTTGAGTCAAAGTGTACTATTCCAGGACATCCACATTATAACCTATGATTTGTTGAAGTATAAAGGAGATGGGTGTTATCTCCATTTTACATATAAGAAAGTTAAGGTCAAAGGAAGTTCAATTTGATGACTTTCTCAATGTGAGAAAGCAAGCCAGAATGGAAACTGGGAATCCGTACAGCTGGGCAGTTAGGTTTGAATGACAGTCAATAATTAAGAATGTAAGGATTAGAGAGCACATATCTATATACTTTAGCTACAAATTTTGTGGAGAAAGGAAATGGAAGTCTGTAAATTATATGCAGAGTTCAGTCAACTTCTGAATGTCTCTCATTCCATACCAACTGATTAAAAATTCTTGGTACTCCAAATTGTTTTCTAACCTGAGGTATGGCTTCTCTTAATGAGAGGGTGCTTCCTAATTCTAGAGTCCTAGGGAAAGATCTAGGTACTAAATTAGGAGTCAGAAAATGTCAGATCTATTCTTACTTTGGGGTTTCTGTACTCTTTTACCCCTGGACGAGTACCTGAAATTACTTTTGTTGGGATTAACCCTCCCTTAAGTAAAATAGGAAACAGTACCCATACCAACTTGCCATATCAAATCATAGGCTTATAGTGAGAATGCACCAGGATGATATACGTTAACGTGAATGACTAAAGTAGCATACAAACATGGATGTTTTCTTAAGACTGTCTCTGGTAGTGATATGGGCCGCGGATTAGAACCTGTTCCAGAAGTGCTGGAAGCTGGCAGAGGAACAAGGAGGGATACTGAGTGTGGGCCTCAGGTTTAATAGACCACCAGGTCTGACCTGGCTTTCAGTCAAGTGCCACAGCACCCAGGTTCCAGGAGGGGCTGGTCATTTCCCCAGTCCCAGTCTATTCCCTCCTCTCACCTTAATGGTCCCTCCTGGCCCTGTGTGTTAGGCTCTTGAGTTCAAGTCTGTCAAGGAATTTCAGGACCACTCAAATCATTAATGAGTAAGAAGAGTTTTATTAAAAAAAAAAGAAAGAAAAAGAGAAAACACTTTCAAGAGAAAGGGCTTACTTTGAAAGGGAAGAGAAAGCAGGTCGCATGATTATACCCAATTTATATGAGTGCCAATTATTGGAGGGACTATTTTGTTCATTCTTTCATTTTTCTTGTCCAAGGAAGTTCTTAATGTCAGCATGGAAGCTTTTATTTCCTGTCTGACTCATCTCTCTTTTGTAGATTACCTCTTTTTTTCCTGTCTGGTGCTTTGCAGATATTTTCATTTGATGTCAGTCCTGTTTTGTCAGCTCTCAGTTAAAGTAGCTAAGGCACCAAATTTTGTTATTTATTACTCTAAACCTTAATGAATTTCTTTAGCCATCTTTCTGTCCCTTTCAGTAGCTGTTTTAGAACCAAATAATAGGTGATAATCAAACAAGATTTCAAAGCAAAAACAACAGTTGCTATAGTAACAAGAACCAGGACAAGACAGGCATCAGGCTGCAGAGAAATGATGAGTGAACCCAGGCAAGATCACTCATGGCAGAAGTATCTGATGATGAAGGTCCCCACCCTAGGAAATGCAGACTTTCAGTAGAAGGGAAAATAGTCAGTGAAAGATAGGCCTTCCCAAAATGTTCAGACAAGCTACCTTATGATGTCCAGAACAGTTGAGGCCCTGAAGACTTCAAGAAGAACTTTTACCCTTCCCTTAAGTACTAAAAGAATAAAGATTGGAGGCATGATCCAGATTTAAGGTTGTCTCCAGAAATAGTCCTTTTGTTGAAGAAATCTATTTCTATGGCAGGGCAAAAACTGCTTGAAACAATAAAGGAATACAGCAAAGTGTCAGGATATAAAATCAATACGTAAAAATCAGTAGCATTTGTATATAAAATGAAGTAGAGGAAAAGGAAATTCCTTTCACAATGGCACCAACTAAGATCAAATACCTAGGAATAAACTTAACAAAGGAGGTAAAAAACCTCTATAATGAAAATTACGGAACCTTAACAAAAGAAATAGAAGACACAAAGAGATGGGAAAATATTCCATGTTCATAGATTGGAAGAATTAACATAGTAAAAATGATCATTCTACCCAAAGCAATACATAGGTTTAATGCAATTTCCATCAAAATCCCAGGGACATTCTTTAAGGAAATGGATCAAACAATACTGAAGTTTGTATGGAATCACAAAAGGCCTCGACTAGCCAAAGCTATCTTAAGAAAAAAAACAGTGGGGGAAATCACACTCCTTGACCTCAAACTACAATGCAGAGCGATTGTCATCAAAACAGGTTGGTATTAGAACAAAAACAGACATACTGATCAGTGGAATCATATTGAGAGCCCAGACGTAAAGTCACATATATATGGACAGTTAATATATGACAAAGGTGCCAAGACCATACAATGGAATAAGGAACTATTTAACAAATGATGCTGGAAAAACTGAAAAGACAACTGCAAAAAAAAAAAAAAAAAAAAGGAAGAAAGAAACTAGATTACTCATTATCACCACACACAAAAGTTAACTCAAGATGGATCAAAGACCTGAACGTAAGAACCGAAACCATAAAATACCTAGAAGACAATGTGGGAAAAACACTCCATGACCTCATCCTCAAAGAGGTCTCTGGGGAAAGAACAGCTATAGCAAAGGAAACCAAAGTAAAACTAGAAAATTGGGACGACATCAAACTGAAGAACTTCTGCACAGCAAAAGAAACCACTACTAAAAAAAAAGAGACAACCCACAAAATTGGAGAAGATATTCACACAGCATACATGAGATAAGAGTTTAATATCCAAAAAATGTAAAGAGTTCACATACCTCAACAATAAAAAAGCAAATGACCCACAAAAATGGGCAAAAGAACTGAATTGACACATGTGTATAGAAGACACACAGATGGCCTACAGAACCCTGAAAAAATGTCCTTCATCACTCATCATCAGAGAAATGCAAATAAAAACTACAATGAGATACCAGCTTACACCAGTGAGAATGGCCTGTATGAAAAAAACTGGACATAGCAGGTGTTGGAGGGGTGTGGAGAAAAAAGAACCCTCTTACATTGTTGGTGGAAATGTAAATTGATGCAACCTCTTTGGAAACCAGCATGGGAATTCCTCATATAAATAAAGATGGATCTACCATTCCACCCAGCAATCCCACTCTAGGCATATATCTAAAGGATGCAAAATCTTTAATCAGAAAAAAATCTGCCTCCGTATGTTCATAGTACCACAGTTCGCAACAGCCAAGACGAGGAAATAGTCTAAATGCTCAACAACAGATGATGGATAAAGAAGCTGTGGTCTGTGTACTCAATGATGAAACTGTGCCCTTTGCAACAATCTGGATGGAATTGGAAGGGATCATGTTAAGTGAAATAAGTCAAAAAGAAAAAGAAATATGGTTTCACTCATATGCAGAATATAATGAAATGAAACAAATAGATAAACCCCAGCAAAAATTCTCAGGACACAAGATGATGACTGCAGTGGGGTGGGAGGGAGAGGAATAGAGAGGAAAAGGTGGTGATAAAAGACACTGGTAATCTGGTGGAGGGTGTGGTGTGAAATATAGATTGAGATACAATGTCATTATTTTAAAAATTCATGTAGCATTTTTTGGCCAAATCGGGGAAAAGGGAGCTCATGCTCTAAGGCCTGCCCCCAGCCCTGGGTACATGGGAACTAGCTTATAGGCTTTTTGCAATGGAAGGGACAAAGTTTTAGATCTCGGAAAAGGGGGGAGGAGCATTCCAGGAAGAGGGGATCCTATTTTCAGTCTAATTTGGTTTAGACCAGGGCTGTTATGGTGTGGAGGGATAGAGATTTAATGTGTCATTCTTGACCATTGTCTTATCTTCGCCTCTGTTTTGTCTAACTAGATCCCATAGTTCTCCAAATAGTTCTGCACATTCTGGAGCCAACACAATCCAGCCACCATCACTTTACAATCTATGGCTACAAATTCCATTGTCCTCTATAACCTCGACAGTTATGCAACTCTGGTGATTCTTAGAAATAAACACAATTGAGCCACGTGTTAGCTTTGGTTTAATCATTTTGAGGAACTGGATAAGCACCAGGCGACACTTTCCTGCTGTGTCCCAGAGCCATGCTTTGTGGATGCACACAGATAATTACTGAACAATAGAACAGACAAGGTGTGACATGAGCAAGTGGAAGGGATGAAACAGCATCATGGGTGTTCTTCCTGGCAGATACCACGAGTGTTTTGTCCTTGACAAGTGATTACTGCTTATGATGGCCTTCTGTGTGGGCACATGAGGGGCTGTTGCAGGAGTGCCTCCAGGGGCAGTTTCAGGACAACTCAGGCTGCTCTGGTCTTAAACAAAGGCGCTCAAGTCTCCAAGGACAAGAGTAGGAGTCACCAATGGGACTGAAATCAGTCAGCAGGTATAACTGGGGCATCAATGCAATTGTAGGGAAGTCTTTCTGAATGCCAGTCATTGTTGTATTTGCTGAATTTGTCTGCAATTCACTTGGACTCTGGTACTTACATCAAGAATAGTGAGACAGGGTGGGTCTTTTGGAATGACGGTATGAGAAGCTCAGTGAACCGTCTGCCCAGCTTAAAATAAATCCCTCCTGGCTCCCTGTTACTGAAGCTCTAAGTCCAGGAAAGGGCAGCCAAGAAGATGGGGGTAGCTTTCAGCCACAGCTCCCAGTTGTAGGGCTAGTTTTGTTAGTGGGCAAGCAACAGGACAATCTAATAGTATAATGAAAACCACTTCATGAGCCCCCTCCATCAAAATCTGATGGAGTTCCTGAGGCTGGGGCCATGGAAGGGTCATTCAAAACCTAGTAGTTCCAGACACTAAGATAAATGGCTGGGGTGGGGAGTAAATAAAGTATTTGAGCAGGCTAAGTGGTTAAGTGGTACAGGAGACCAGAAAAGACACCACAAAGTATACCTCTTTGACATATTTGGTACACGTATTTTGAGCTGATTATTTTGAGAAGCAAACACATAAGAATCTGAAAACAGTATAAATTACACTTTTTAAGGGAAAGTTACATTTATAAAGGAATAGTCATTTATAAGGGTGTCTGTTGAAAATAGGCGATCCTAGATCTCTTATCAGTGGAGAAGGCAAGGACATATCTGTATAGCAAACCTATTTTTTTTTAACCATACATTTTCTGGTCCCATTGCTGGACTCCCCTATACCTTTTCTGTCTTCAGTTAAAAGTGGCGTTTAAGTCTGAATTTTAAGTTATCTCTAAAAGTTACTCATTTTCCCTGAGTATCTCTCATATATACATGAAATATACTCGTTCATGACTTCTGTGTGTTTTTCTCTTCTTGGTTTCTATTTTGTTACAGGGTTGCCAGCTGAGAACCTAGAAGGGTCAAAGAAAATGACTTTCCTCCCCTGCAGGAGATATAGTGGAAAATATAACACTCTTACTGTCACACAATTAAGAAAGCTAATAGTTTCATGAAACCAGTACCAAAAAAAAAAAAAACAAAATATAAAATCTGCCTGAAGTTTAACAGGAGAGAACCAGGGAAATAGTTCAAAAGGATCCTGTTAAGGGTATCCTCATCCCTGGGGGTCAGGGAGGCTGTTTATATGTGCCCGTTGTACCAACTCATAAGCAACCAGAGCAGGTACCAGTCTCCTCTAGAATACGTGGCAGGATGTAAAGCATGGCTACACTATGCCCAGGGCTATGAACCAAGGCCTTACTGGTGCAGTGAAGCAAAGTTTTCCGCAACCCTCCTAGAGTCCCTGACTGCTCTGAAGATTAAACTGGCAAAATAGATTAACAGGAAAACACCTACAAATATATTTCATGTAAGATTTATGTGACTTGAAAGGCTTCATAAGGAAATGAACACATAACGAAACAGTGAAGACAGTATTTTATGCTAGACGTGACAGTGGAGAGTAGAAAGAAATATGATCGGGTGAGGGCACAAGGTAAGTGCAGTAAACTGGAGGACTTAGCAAATCCTAATATTTCGGATTCTGAGCATCCCTCTGTTTTAGAGATCAGAGTGCTCCTTTCCTCTGAGTAAAGGGAGAACACATCTTATATGAGTGTCTTACACTGATCAGAGGAAGTGTTGGAGTTAGGGGGAGACAGAGTGACCTTTCTACTTCTGCTTCTTTTTATTTCAAATTCCTTTACCTTAAAATATCCAGTATGCCAACATGTCTTGTTTTGGGGTAGCATGTCCTGAACTGCATCATTGGCTCAAGGAGCTTAAGTACAATGTCTAAATAATCTTTGATTGAATATTAAATTGTGCTGACCCAAGGACAATTTTAGGAAAGACATTAAATAAATTAACAAAAAAAAAATCAAGAAGCCCAGAGGGAGTGTAGAGTTAATTAGACTGCAGAGTTGCTACAACATATTATGTGAAATGTCTTGTATTCAACAGACAGTTATGAAACATGAAAAGAAATGGGAAAGTCTGATTGTTTTACTACTTTAGAGGGACCCAGATGTTAAATTTAGCAAAGACCTCAAAGCAGCTATTATAAATACATTCAAAGAATTAAAGGAAATCAAATTTAAACAATTAAAGGAAGTTTCATGACAACAATTCATCAAATGATGAAGCACATCAATAAAGAGAAATTATTAAGAGTTAAATGGAAATTCTGGAGTTGAAAAATAGAATAACTGAAATGGGAAAAAAATCACTAGAAAGGATCAACAGTATTTTTGATATAATAAAGGAATCAATTGACTTGAAAAAAGATCATTCAAAATTATACAATCTGGAGAACAAAAAGGATACAAGAATAAAGATAAATGAGAAAAGTATCGAAGACCTATATGACATATACCATATACACATCATGGGAGCACCAGATGAAAAAAAAAAAAGAAGAAATAAGCATAAAAACTATTTGAAAAAATAGGCACTGAAAATTTCTCAAGTGTGATGCAAAACATTAGTCTACACATCTAAAAAGCCCAACAAATCCAAGGGTGATAAACAAAAACAAATTCACCCTTAGACATACATATCATAGTATAAAACGTTGACAGTCAAAACCAAAGAGAAAGCCATCAAAGTGGCTAAAGAAAAATTAGTGCACTCCATTCTCTTGACACTGCATTGTTTCTCACTGGTTTTGAATCATCCATTCTCGGGTAACTGTGAAGATAGGGTGTGTCACACAGTAGCTGCAAATTATCAACTTAACTCCTACATCCAGTTTTGTGGTCCCTTCTGAGATAGCATCTATTATGGACATGCTGGAGTTCTGGAGTAGCTCTTCCACTTATTGTTGCCCGTTGTAGGCCACATAAATTGGGATAAGTTACTTGCTAGCCTATTTGAGCTCATTTTCCAAATCTGTAAGTGGATCGCATATGTGTATTACTACTGAGAAAATTAGAAACAATATATGTACAGAGACCTGATTATGGACGTTACTGCAGACATGATAATAGTTAACCCAGCAACAGGGTGGTTATAATAGTTGCCCATTATCCAAGGGGATATGTTCTAAGACTCCCAATGGATGCCTAAAATTGCAGATAGCACCGAAACCTATATTGAGGATTTTTTCCTATACATACATATGATAAAGTTTAATTTATAAATCAGGCACAGTAAGAGATTAACAACAAAACTAATAATAAAATAAAACAATTATGAAAATATATTGAATAGAAGTTATGTGAACATGCTCTCTCCTTGTCTCTCAAAATACATATTCTACGTAATCCTTTCAGCTGTGGTAGACCATGGGTAACTACATTTGTGGAAAATGAAACCACAAATAAGGGGAGACTATTGTATTATGTGGTCACGTCTGGCATGGTGCTTCGGGGGACGGATGCCACCAGAAAAACTACTAGTCTTTATTGCTGCAGGAATGAAGCTCTGTGAACAGCTGACTGAGTGAGTGTCACAAATTCATGGCCTCCCAGGCACAGCATTGTTTATTAGTGTGGATTGTGATAATCCCTTTATAATAGTGACCATTAGCATTGCCTTGCTCTAACCCAGGCATTGTCCCTAGGGTCTCCATTTGTGTAAAACTCCACACCTTCTCAATAAACCTGTCTAATAGACATGATGCTGCTTGTTTTGCAGGTGAAAAAAAAACACTGAGGCTCAGAGGTGTGAGTTTGGGTTGACCTACAGAAGGTCACACAAGATGTAATAGGCAGAGCTAAACTGTGTCCTTTACTGGCAAATAAGAGCTATTTTCTTATACCCTGCTGCCTCTTGATTAAGTCATGTATTCCATATGTATTGAATGCCCCCTGGATGCCAAGCACTTGATTATCAGGATTAGACTTTGCATTCATTCGAACATTTCCATGTAACATTGGACTTCGGCTGTAGCTAAGGTGTTAAATGTGTTAATTTTTCTCTTGGGTTGATCTGTGCCTCCATGAATCCACAGTACATACTCAACTAAGGAGCCGACCTCAGATGGCTTCTTGGTTGTCTGGGACCCACCTCTGAGTTAACCTCCCCAAGATATCAGAGGCTCCAATGTGCAGTAGTAGCTTCGATTCTCGGAGCAGCCTGTTACGTGGACCAAACCCTGAAACTGCACCATGAGGTGCCTGTCAAGGCTTCAGAGGGTTTTATACTGCTTCAGTGGGTATGTTCTTCCCTTTGTGATAATTTTTATAACTAAGCAGAGAAATATATGTGATACAGATAGCCCTCAGGTGAATGTAGGGTCGTTTTTGTAATCGTTGTCCTTTTACAGGCATTTAATAGACATAAGCCCTCAGTGAGTTCAGACTCCACATTCTGAACAAAAATACCCAAATACCTCAACTTAAACATTAGGATAGAACATAAAAGAGTTCAAAGATACCACAACTTGAAAACTACAGCTCCAATCACATGAAATTCAGACCTTGGAACACATACTCAAGGAATTCAGAAACTTCATGCCAAAAAGATAGTACCCCATCTACCTAAGATTCAAGCCTGAGGATATAGACCCTCAAGTAATTCCCACACCTCACATCACAAAAGCACACCTAACTACCTCAGAGTAAAATACTAGAACACTACCGAGTTCAAATACATATCACATTTTGAAAATCAGTCCTAAAATACCTTAGACTCAAACTTTAAGACACACATTCTCAAAGAGTCCAAAGACCTCACACCATAAACATGGACACCAAAATCTCAAATTGAAAATTGAAAAAAAAAGACAGTGAAAAAATTCAAAGACCCTACATTCTGAATTCAGATCCTAAATAATTAAAATCAAACTTGGAATATATAAACTATGAGTTTAGAGAATTCACCCTTTGAACTTAAACCTCCAAATACCTCATAGTTAAATATTGGAACACAGACTCCTGAAAGGTGTCAGAGCTCTCCTATCTTGATTATGGACTCCTCAAATACCTCAGACTCAACTTTTGGGGCACAGACCCTCTAAAAGTTCATAGACTTCATACCCTGAAGGTCTGTTGCTCAAAAATATGAATGAACTTAATAAACTGTACACTTAAAATATCTGAAATGATAAAACTTGTGCTATGTATATTTTGCCACAATTAAAAATAGGGATTGGGGATATTGACCATACTATCCATCTCTGAAATTATCTGCTCGATTGTTCACACTGGGCCAATCTTTAGTTCTTCCTGAGCATACTGTTAAATTTCTTAGTCACCATCATTCACATTCATCCCATGAGATGGTATTTAGGAATGACAAAGGCACTAACATCATTACAGACGATCATCTGTGTTATTGTCCCTTTCTTAAAGACAAGGAACAGTAAGTAGTGAGGAGTATACTGAGAGAGGCACAAGAATGAGCATTTGTGGAAAAGAGGATCTTAGAGAATTTCTCTAGTTTGAATAGAAGAGCTATAGGGAAATACAATTTTTATCCTTCAAATGAGTTCCAATTCCCTTCTATATATGATCAAAATTTATCACTCTAGATATACAAATATCTAGAAATAATTATAGTAATTATTATAACCATAATACTAGTCCCCATTGGATTTCATGCATATATACTTCTTTATAATATTTAGATTTTGTGTGACTTAGTTCATTTAATTCTTGTAACTATAACAAGAAGACATGACTGAGCCAATCTCTGGCTTGCTATCAATGCTCATGTGGGCATCTCTGGCTCCTGGAGTCATCATTCTCTTGTGAGTGGATTCAGGGCACCAATGTGCCTGCAGTGTCATCCCAAGAAATAATTTAATATGTAAGGTCAATAACAGCACATGGGAAAGTTTATTAGGACGAGGACAGATAGCTAGAGAGGGTCTCTCTGTGAGTAGTAAACCTGTATTTTTGCTAAACTGAGGCAAGGTCTTATACACCTGGGGAGTGGAATTTTCCACTTACTGGTTCAGTTAACATGCACACATGTTGTTATGGGTTGATAAGGAAATGTCTTTTGTTAACTTATCTTTAGCATACCTGCAGTTTGGGTGGTTCCAGCTTATCTATGTTTGGGTAGTTCTAGCTTTTCTTTAGTATGCCTGTGGCTAGCTTATCTCCTGCTGATGTGTACATCTGCTATCATGCATCCTTGTTCTCAAAGCCCTCTAATTTTCCCTATGCAGTCCCTCAACAATCCTTGCCCTATGACCTCCTAAATATTGACCTTAGAACCGTTCTAATTTTCCTGTTCCTCTTGATATTAACGTCTTATCGATTTTCTTTACAGTGCTCAGCCTATGACCCATTACAGTATTTTACAAAATGCACCTTAATTATCCATATAATAATCTGCAGTTCATCTACTACTCTCAAAACTTTATTAGCTCTCATTTGTACTATTATAGCATCCTCCCAACTAGTCTTTCTACCTCCATTTTGGCCCCCTGATTTAGTCAGCTTCATGGCAATAAATAAGATGGTTCATTCAAAGTGTTTCAGTTTAAAACAGTTGAATTGATAGGCCATTCACAGAGGTTTTGGCAGAGTTAGAAAAACCAATTAAGTGTTACTAGACACCTGGGATGCAGCAACAGGGAGAAGTTATTGCCATCCTTAGTTGAGAAAGGGCAAGGGGAAGAAGAGGTTTTATTGGAACTCAGAACTGGAATAGTAGAAGAGGGGCCAGCAAAGAAGACTAGTCAGTCAATGGAAAATTACCAGCATCTTAAAGATAAGGGAAGTTCCAGTCATCTCCCCTGAAGAAACAAACCTCAAGAAACCAGATAGAACCAGGTCGAAACTAACATAGCACTGAAATTGACCAAAGGGTGACCTTAAGCCTCATTAGGGCTTCATTATAATAATATTAACATACCCAAACCCCCTTTCCCATCATGCAGCTCAAAAACAGCTTACAAGGAAAGACTAGAGGAGGTAACCTGTTTCTGAGAAAAACTACCCACTTCTCAGATAATCCCACCCAAACTCCACCTCATGATAAGTAATGCATTACTCATCACCACATAACAAACCCTCTCTGAGTTCAGGGTGCATCTCACTCTCAAGATCACCAGCACTCACTCTGAGTGTGTACTTTCTTTTGCGTATAATATGCTTTTTGCTATTTTTCAACTTCTCTTTGAATTCTTCACTGCAACAGAGTTAAGAACCTGGTATAGGGTAGAGGTCTATTCTCAACTTTGTCACCCCTCCTGAGGTTGCCAAAGATCTGTTGTGGTGTAGAATCCCTGAGCCTCAGTAGGACAACTCTCCTGACAGGCAGATGGGCTAAACCTAAACTGACCTGAGAGTCACCCACTGAGGAAGATCTGGTATCCGCCATCTAAAGAGGGACTATAGAGCTACTGGTTCTCTCCTAAAAGAGCATCACACACCTTGGAGAGGACTCTCACAGATAAAGCCCAAATTCCTTTGGGTGGTTTGAGTATCAAGAATTGGAAACCCCAGAGATAAATCCGGTGACATAACTACACTCTGATCTGCTGGTGCCCCCTTTATTCCACCCCCGTCTCCAACATGCACACACAGTCTAAAATCAAACAGAAGCTGGAGAATGTTTTTTTTTTATTTTTCAAAATATTTTATCGGGGTGGAGTCTAATTCTCCACTAAAATATGGGCTGGCCTTAATGATTCACCTCAAAAAAATAGAATGCAGTGGAAGTAATGCTACATAATTTTTAAAGTTAGACCATTAAAGGTAATAGAGTGCCTGCCTGACTTGGTGGTAATGCTTGCCCTGGAAACACAGTCATACTATGAGGAAGCACAAATTAGCTAGAGACTATATATAGACTATATATAGGTTGTAGTCTGGCATAAGTCCCTGGAGACATTCCATCTGGCAGCCAACACAACCACACCACAATGGGATATTATTCAGTCACAAGAAGGAAATGCTGTCATTTGCAACAACATGGATATATCTTGAGGGCATTATGGTAAGTGAGTTAAGTCAGATGGAGAAAGACAAATACTATATGATCTCACTTACATGTGGAATTTTAAAAAGCTGAACTTAACAGAAATGTAGTAAAATGGTGGGTACCTGGGGCTGAACAATGGGGAAATCGGTGAGAATTTGGTCAAAAGGTACGAACTTCCAGTTATGAATGATAAATAAGATCTGGGCATTCCAATGTACAGCATAATGATTATAGTCAACAATGATATATTTCAGATTGCTAAGAGATTATGTCTTAACCATTCTCACCACAAAAAAAGAAATGAAAATTACATAGCATGATAGCTAATGCTAAGGTGGTAATTGTAAATGTATCAAGTTAACACATTGTATTAAATATACGCAATGTTACATGTCAACTATATTTCATTAAGTAAAAATGACCCGATGAGTGTTCAAAAATACCCCACAAATCCTACAAAACCTAAGGTTTCTGTGAGAATTCCATTGTAGAAGAAATATAAAGGCTCTTTTTTAAGAAAAGAGAAGTTACAATTCTTGACTATCTTGGAGATCAAGACATGCTACCCCAAAATATGCACCTTGGCATACTGAATGTATTACACAGAAGGGGTACGAGAAAACAGCAGAATCAGGAAAGTTACCCTGACCTTCCCCACCTCCTTTTTCCCCTGAAGCAGGTCACAAAACCCTCATGTGAGAGGCACCCTCCCTCCAACACCCTTATCTCTGAAGAAAGGGGAACTGAGAACCCTAACAGGCCTTGCCTTTCCCCCACTAACTCACTCACTTCAAACCTCTTCCCCTATCATAGTCATTCATGATTTTCCGCTCTTCATCAAACCTGGCATAAACATACTCAGGTCTGTTTCTTTGGGTCTCCATTTCCATATAACTATTTCAATGTTGGGTGTACCCTGGTGGAGTAGCAGTTTGGTCTGCTGTCTCCAGCTGGCATGGATGCACATACATCCCAAGAACCGGGGTTTTCATCTTGGGCAGAAGGGAAACAGCCAAGATGAACAACTAAACAAAATAAATAAATAAAATAGGTCTTCCTCCTCTCTCTCCCTGCCTGCCTGCCTGCCTGCCTCTGCTCACCTTCATTCTGGCCTGCACCTTTCCTTTAAAAACAAAAAAGACTTCCATGTCTTGTAAAATTTATATTAAGTAAATCTATGTGCCTTTATTCTATAAATATGTTTTTGTCAGTTTAATTTTCAGACCCAGGCCGGGGTCCTAAGAGGGCCAACAAAAATTAAATTTGCCCTTGCAACTTAATTCAGGAAACTTTTGAGCAAAATCAGTATGGGCATATTCTAGTAGGAGTAGAATTTTGGCTCTCATTTCCTGACAAAACTATTGATCGTTATGAGTCTTCCTAGCTCTCTTGTTTTTATGTGTACCCCCATGCTCCCACTGTGCTTATCTGCTTCTCATCCATTCTCTCACCTCATTCCCCACCACATTGGGGACCTTCATATGGAGCTTAGTCCCTCTGTTCCAGCAGGTGTTCATGAAACTCCAGCCCCTTCTTTTGAATCTCCAGAGCATAAATGTAGTCATGAAAATGATGATGGAAAAGTATTCAGATAAAAACAAAGCTCTTCTCAGGGGAAAAACGATAAGGAGCAGTTATTTTTAAAATAAAAAACAACACAGAAAGATAAAATATACCAAATATTTCATCTCATTTCTCTCTCCATCCCTCTGAAGAGGTTCAGAACAAGCCACTTCAAAGTGTGCCACTTTAGCCTGTGGATTGTTTTGAACTGAAGGCCATCAAGATTAAAAAGATCTCTCCCTTAACTAACGAAAAAAAAATTTAGATAGGGGTTTATGCCAGAAAGAGAGCTATTACCAAAGGCAACATTTTATCTGAATGATCTATCTGTACATCAGGGAAACATCTAATTATTAAATGCCTTCTCTTCTTATCATCCTGTGGATTACTATCCCCCCATTGGAAGCTCCAGACCCTTATCATATCATACTCCTTAGCTCAGGATGACATATAAGCTTCAATTGCCTAACTTGCCCTTCGATTTCATATCTTTGGGGTGACCATACATACAAAATTAAATTTGTTTTTCTCTTGTTAATCTGTTCTTTACTACAAGTGATGTCTCAGTCAAGAACCTGGAAGATATTGACCTCAAACATATAAACATCCAGTTATTTCATTAGCAAAAATAAGTTATTCCAAAGTAACAATAAAAAGGAGTTAGGAAGTGTGATCTCATGGTGAAACATGCACACACTTTCCCAGAACAAAATAAGAAACATTCATATAGATTTTAGAGGGGCAGCTGTAAACAGAGTCTGTTGGGAGAAACTGAGAGTTCAAAGTGTAATGGCTTTTTATTTGTTGAATTATGTCTTTCTCTCATTGGCTCGGCTGTTGCCTGGCAAGGAGGAGCCTCCTCCTCCCTCCCTCAGAGATGCAAGGTATGTCTCTTCCAGTCAGACTCTAGTGTGCTCTGATTGTGTATGAGTGAGAACTCTTGCTGTTAATATACTAGGTTCTTCTTCTCATCAGACTAATAAAGATGGAGAGCCACAAATAGGAACAAATAAAGAAATGTATTATTTGGTCAGAGAAGAAATGGCAAGTTCCTGCTCAGAATGCCTCTTCTGTCCCTTGCCACATGAAGACTAGGTTGTAAGCTTTTGCAAACGAAGGAGTGGAAAGGGCTGGAGTTGAGTCTTTGACATCTTCAGACTTCTGGGGAAAGGAGCAGAGTGTTCCAGGGCCTGAGAGCCAGAGCTACTCCCACTTCTAGTCTGGTCTGGATCAGAGCTGTCATGGCCCCAGGGATGGGGATTTAATGTGTTCTGGTCTTTTGTCTTCTCTTTGCCTCTATTTTGTCTGGCTCATTCCTGTAGTTCTCCATGAGCACATTCCAGACTCACCAGAATTTTCTAATCTTAGGTTACAAATTCCATTGTCCTCTGTAATCTTCCAGTTATGCAGCTTTGATGATTCCTAAAAGTAAGCACAACTGAGTCACATGTTAGCTTTGGTTTAACCATTTTGAAGTGACACTCTCACTAGCCTCTCAATTTTATCTAAATAAGATTTCTGTATATTAATTTTCACAAAGAGTACAGAGCACACCTCTACACAGTTCAAGGTTGTACAAAGTTTTCCCCAAAACCTCCTAAGGAACAGCTTCAGAGAGGACCTGGCTCAGTGAAAAGATCTGTAACTACAGGAACCAGAAGTAACTAGAATCAGCTGATGAGAATCATACAGCCATTCGGATCAAATATTCACACGGAAACACTCTGTATTAAATATTTAGAGAATCAGAAAGCAAACCTTGTCTTTCATCAGAAAAAAAATTACTGCATCTAATGATGATCACATTTTAAGTCCCACCAGGTTAACCTTTTGTAAATTCCTTACTCAACCGAAGCTTCTACTCTTTAACTTCCATGCCTTTAACACTTCCATTCATCTTAACAGAAGCTCCCTATAGGGAAATATTTTTGTTTTAGTGAAAAATTCTGTTTGGTGTATAGCATGCCCTTCTGAATAGTCTGATTCTAATCCTTTTCATTGTCTTTGAGCTACTTTGTAATTCTTTGCAAGCAGTAGTAACTGATTGATATGTATGCACTCCCTGTCCTGTTTGGTAGTAATTCTAATTAACTCCCAGTCCTCTTGTAGAAAAACCATTTTTGTGGGCATTTGCAACTCATCTCAACATTCCTTTACTTCATATAATTTTGGATGTTTTGATTTTTTCCATTGAACTGGTTATAACACCATCTGGTTTTCTTATATCACAGAAGTGACAAAAACTCTCCTGGACCAAACTTCAAACTTCTCTGAGTACTCTTCTTAACTAAGCTTTGACATTGACCCCACATCCTTGAGAGACTGCATACCCCAGTTGTAGCAAGACTCCTGATAAGCTCATTTTGCAAAAATCCCCTTGGTATCTGACTTGGTATCTGATGGCCCTGGGCTACCTTCTGCAAGAATCCTGTTAGATTTATTTAGAATCTCCCAGTTCAGAATGTCTCTTCTTACTAATTTTCCCTCTACTGATGCCCCTCATTCTGCTCCTAGGTTACAAATCACCAACTGTCTTTGTTGTATTCAAAGTTAAGCCCAGTTGTCTTCTGAGTTCTTTCCCCTTAATGCAATAGTTCCTGAAAAAAATCTGTGTTTACTGCTTTAACTACTGTCAGACCCTGGTTCTATTTAATAGGAGTAAAATAAATTCTTTAACATATGTTCATTTTTATATCTTTGCAAGAGTCATGATTTTACCTTTTCCTGAAAATTATATTTTAATAGTCTTCTGCTCTCACCAAAGCATATCTGCTACTTTTTCAAAGGAAAATAGATTTCATAGTTATATCTTCCAGGAAATCTTTATGAAATATTCCTTCAGTGCTAAAGCACTTCATATGTAATGAACACAGGATATGGTTTGTTGCTTTGTTCCAAAGATAATTTACTATCCCAAATTAGGTTGAGCTCCCAAGAGTCAAGAGAGTTACATGTGACTTTGATATTCCAAGACAAGGACCTATCATAAGACCGTTGTGAAACTTATGCCCACAGTGATGTCATACTGGGATGTTGGTCTGACAGCAACCACCACAAAGATGGGAGGCAGGACTCATCCAAGCAAAGCGATGAAACTCAGACACAGACATTAATACAATACTGATCCTAAAGATGAAGTGTTTCATTGCTCTGGACCCTTATTCACACAGAATATTTACTAACAAGAGTGTTTTTATAACTCCATACTACAATAGATCAGAAACAGTGACCCAAATGTGGGCTCTTAGAAACAGTCATGACGACAGAAGAGTAGGGTATAACTACCATGTAACTGAGAGAAGAGATGTTTAAATGAGTAGATCAAATAAAATGAACTCCTGTACTGCTGGACAGTTTTAAAGAAAAAAACAGAAGTTTATAGAAAGGAGTCTGGAACTATGTATAATACCACTGTTAAATGTAGGGCAAAATGTAATGTTCTATTGCAAAATGTACTTCATGCATGTGAGATATTTATATATGTGTAACCACCTCCTTTCATAAGTATATCAGAGAGATTGGTATTATCAAAAGATAGAGAATACATCCAAATTATTGCTTAGTTAATATTATGATATTTGTACCTGCCAATGCACTTATATTAGATTCTAATGATTAGAATGCTGGAAGATATTGTAGTCTTCAAAAAATAGCTGCTGACAATATATCCTACAGCCAGTTATTCTTGCTAGACCTGAACAAACTGATGAATTGTCTAAGGCCAATGACCTAGAAACCCTGCTTTGGGTTTCAGATGACATCAGGACTTTTCTTCTCCTAAGGTAAGGAGGTTCCGAACAAGCCTCCTCAAAATGTGTCACTTTGGCATGTGGATTATCTTGAACTGAAGATAATCAAGACCCAGCAGATTCAAGAAAAAAAATTTAACTCTTCTTTAACTACCTAAAAGAATTTAGATAGGAGGCCTGATCAGAAAGAGAGTTAGTATCAGAGATAACTTTTAAACTGAATGGTTCAGCAAACATCTCTTTTTACCATCCTGTTAATAAGTCTCCTTCCCTTTGAAGCCCAAGATCATTCCTTAGCTCAAAACAGTAAATAAGCCTCAATTGTCCAACTTGCTCTTGTGTCACTTATCTCTATGGCTCTGAGACATACGAAATTAAATTTGTTTTATTCTGTTAATCTGTCCTTTATTATAGGGGCTGTCTCAGTCAAGAACCCAGAAGGGTAAAAGGAAAATTATTGTTTCCTTCCCCTACACAGACCTCACAGCAAGCCACACTTTGGGCATTCCTAACTATGCTAAGTGCTTAACCATGAACACAAACATGCTCAAAATTCAGGGGCTTATCATAAGGCCATCACTAACACGTCTGTTGCCTCTGGCCAAGGTTCATCCATATTGCTTCCATGCTATAAGGCAGTAGCTAGATTGGTACTACAGCAAACATATTAGCCTCTCCCTGACCCTACAGATTCTCTAGAGTAAGAAGCCTCATTACTTCAGAACACCCAACACATATTAGTTAGTCTCATTATCTCCTATGAAATTTTCTTATAGTTTGTTTCACAAAAGAAATTAAATGTTGGTCTGTCTGAATGCTGATATCCTATTTCTTCTAAATGACTGAATCTCATGGCTGTCTAGCGTCATTTAAATTTCATTAATTTCATCCTGACCTTATAGTCCTTTATAGCTGTGGTTCTCAAAGAGTGGTGCCCAGAATCATCTAGCATTTTTTAGAAATGCAAATTATTGGGCTCCACTCTAGATCTTTTGAATCAGAAACTCTGGGAGTAGAGCTCTATAATCTGTGGCTTAGCAATCCCTCACATGATTCTGATGCAAACTAAAGTTTGAGAACCACTTCCCTAAAAAACCTTGATATGTTTGTTAATGGCTCATATATTGAAACTAACCAAGGCATGTTTCGTGCTTCTGAATATTTTTTTCTGAAGTTGCTCCTTTTGCAACAGCTTACTCTACTCAAATAGCTGAATGACAGATACAATATAAATGTGTTATTTTACTTAGCATAAGTGATTCCATTTAGAACGTGTTGTCTTGTTTTTAAAAATTAATAGATAGATTTTGTTTATTCACATTTGGATAGTATATTCACTATCCTCTAGTGATAAATAATCTCAGTAGGTGAAATACATCAGAAACTATGTAAGGTACTCCCATTAAAACAAAAAAGTCCCTGTCTTTAATGACCCATAAATTTTTGGCAAAGTTAAATGAAATAATAATGGTCTTTAAAAATCAAACTAATCTCTATTTTCATAAGAGATTCATCTCTTCTGACTTAATCTCCCATGATTTAAAATCTGACTACTAGCTCTAATGATAATACAGTCTTTCTCTCAAAATCCTCAGGAGCCCACATCATATAAAATAATTCCAAGAGGAACCTGATACTATAGTGACTCCTCATCTAATAACCTTATTAACACTTCGATTTTGTCAAATACTGTCCAAAACAACATGATATGGCCAACAGGTACAAGCTGCAGTCTCAAAGAGAATATCATCAGATACATCTTTATGTGATTTGCAGTCAGGAGATTGTGGGTACTGGGATAAGACATCAGTGAAACCCCACCTTATAACTGCACTGGAAAAGACCATTTCAGATCCTTTTAACTACAAGTACTGCATTTGAACTCCAGGATGTTCACACATGAGTTCATGCAGGTCAGTGTCAATGATATCATAAACAACACACTTGGGTCTTCTCGGTGTGCTTGCCACATTAAAATATTCCATCCACTTTTGCTATGCTCATTGGATCGTTCTAAGCACTGAAAATATAACCTCCCAGTGCTCTCATTCTATTAATATTTTTACATATTCTCTTACCTGGAGGTATGTGAGACACTATTTCACTGATTTGTACAAGGATATATACTTTGGCTAGGAGTCCTGAACTAGATCATGTCACCATAATTTATATCAGACTCTGGCTCAAATAGCAAAAGAAATAGCTCTTGCATTAGAAGTTTGGTACATGAGTATTGAATTGTCAGATAGGTGTTTTATTTGCAAATATGCCAAGGTGGAGCCTGGGAAATGGGAAACACATCTTATTGTACTTGAATACCTCAGGAGAACTAGAACATTTAATTTAAAAAGTCGCTTGCTTTCATAATACTGACTAAACTAATCCTTGTGACTTGCTCTCCTGGTTGGGCTTAGGCAAACTAAGAAATTGGATATAAAGTGGATTCAATATTTCTTGTTATTGATTGTCCTTGGACTTTTGGTCCTTCTCCATCATCTAAAACCCAGGTTCTTGAATGTTGCTGCACGGCCATGACCCTAAAGTAACAATCAACTCATGAGCAGCATCAGAAGGAAACTGCAGCCCTCAAGGTGATTGACTGAGAGGAATAGTTGAGGAAATGTGGGAGTGGAGCTGGTGTTGGCAGAGAAGAGAAAAAGTGCTAACTGAAGGCAGTTACAGAGAGATACAACTTGTCACACAATGCTTAGAGTTTAATTCCCGAGGTCTTCTGAGGAGTCCATAAACAACTGAATGTGTTTTCCTTGAGGATTCACAGAAGGGCACAATACCCCACTTGGACTTTTGTTGGTCACCAGCTCACCCAACAAGAGATGAGCAAAATTCACCATTTCCAAATGTGTTGTTTTCCTTCATTCGTTCAAATAGAGAAATCTTTCATTAAATCAAATCAATTTATTTTTATTTTTTTATATTTAAATAAAAGAGCATAATAAGCAACAATAAATCTTGGGGTAATCTTTGACACATTGCCTGACCTCTATGAGTCTCAGTTTCCTCATCTCGTGAAGTGGGAATGCACAATACAAACCTAGAAAAGAATAAATGAAATCATGAAAGCGACAGAGCTCAGCACTGCATCTGGCACATATGCAGAAAAAATTATCTTCCCAGGTGAAATTCATGAGGAAGGTACTCAGTCAGGTAATAAAAAATCATGACAGGTAGGAAGGAACATAAATGAAATGGTTGGTGGTATCCTAATCAATCAATCAGTGTGTCATGTAGCTTCCTCCCCTGAGGAAGATACAAAAAGGCAGGCAAAATCTGTTTATTTAAAGAAATAGAAGATGAGTTGGGGGGACAAAATACATGCATGAACAAATACTTCAAGAACATGATATTGGTGGTTTTGAACAATTTGAGTAAACTACAGAAGGACAAAGGAGGGTGAGGGTACTTGACACATGAATGCATGAAGGTGTGTAGGAGCAGATTCAGACCAACCAGGTCATCATAACCTTTCATCTTAGCTTTTGCTGGTGCCTACCAGAGTTCCCTGGTACCACATGTTATAGGTCAATAACCTAGATTGGAACCTTGAATTATATAAACTCTGTGCCTCAGTTTCATCACCTATCAAATAGGAATAAAAAATCTACTTCCAATTTGTGTGATTTAAATACAATAATGAGTGAAAAGTGCTTATCAAAGTGTGTATAGCTAACCCTTGAACAACAGGAATTTGAACTGCACAGGTCCTCTTAGGTACAGATTTTCTTGCAAGTAGGCAATGTAAACTTAGTGATATCAATAAGTACACTATAGCACAGTAAACGTATTTTCTCTCCCCTATGTAGTAATTGTTATCATTGTGATTTCAGTTATCTATCCCTGACAATGGCCTTCTAGTCTTCATGCTCTCATATCCCCTCTTGCAACCATTTTGCAAAATACCACTTTGCTTCTAGTCCTCTCCCCAGTCCCAAAGCACCAACAGACTATATATACCTGCCAAAGTTATTATCAGTTTTAAAGGTCTAGATTAAATTGGGAAAGCATTCCAAAATTTATATATCTACCACTCAATTGCACATTTTTACCTTTTATAGCACTCTTTACAGACAGCATTGTGCTATAATTATTTCCATTGGCAAAGAACTCTAATTGGCCCATGAGGCAAGCATGCAGATTTATTAACCTTTGAGTTTCATAGACCAGCCAAAACCAGGCACATATAAGGCTAGCTAAACAACCCAAAATGTCAGAAATTCTTGGTTTGGTTTCTCCGGCATAAAGGTCAGTAGCTCCCTCATTTTTAGAGTGCACTTGGATTCTGCATTGCACAGGTAGGCCAGAAGAGGACCTGATCCAGGAATGCAGGCCAACAATGTGACAATCTGTGTTAGTTGTGAATCCTTACAGCATTTGGAACAGGAAATTATTTTTAGAGACTGATAGCCCTGATGATGCTCATTCGTAATGCCTGGGTTGTATGTGTTCTGGTGTGTGTATGTATATGTGTGTGTACATTCATGCATGCATGCATGCATAGGTGTGTAAGCTCAAATGCCACAAATCTCCAATGTATGACTTCCTGCATGCTTTCCAAAGTTTCAAAACCTGTACTAACCAAAGTATATTCAGCTTTAGCCTGGCCTGCTATAAGAATTTTCATTGTGTGGGCATATGTGGGGGTTGTTTTTAATAAACATTGTGTCCCCTTTGGATGAATTAAATTCCTCAATCTCACAGTGAAATGTTGCATTTGTCAGTTTTTACTTACTTTTTTCTTTAAATATCACATTTTCCTCTGCACATTATTAGTTTCACTGAAGATATTCTTTTCACCTTTTGATAGTCACCATAAAAATGAAGTAGGGGTATGCTCTGGTGGACTAGCAGTTAGGTCAACTGTCTCCAAAGGACAAAGGATGCAGATCACATACCCCTGGGTTCGAGTCCTGGGTCTGGGGGCATCAACCAATATGACCAACCAAATGGAAATAAAATAAAAATGTTTCTTCCTCCTCTCTCAAAAAAAAGTGAAGTAGGGGCTTTGGAGCACTGTGTAGAGATCCCTTCCTTTCTGCTGAGTCCTACCATCTGCTCCCCTCTCCACGGTTACATCAAAAAACAAACCAAAAACCATCTTCAAGCTTTTTCTATAGTGTTTATAAAACATATGTGAAATCTAATAACTTTAGTTAAGGTATCCAGCAGCAATGATAGTAAATGGTCTATCTTGTCAATAAATGTGCTTCATGAGGATCCACTCGTATTTGGAACACCAGGAAAGATAAACAACATAATCCAAGACTTCTGTGCAGTCTCAGGAACCTGAAGCTATCTGATCAGGACAAAAATAAATCAGCAATGAAGACTGCATGAAACTCCAGGGACTTGTACTGAGTTAACATTATTCAGACTGAAAAGCAGAGGAAACTGGCAGCAGAGACCTTTGAAAGGACTCTAGTGAACATACATGGTGCAAAAGGTTTTTAGAATGAAATGCCTTTTATTGTCTAAGGCTAAAATGCAGATAATAATGTGAAAGCATCCCAGCTTGAAAAAGGCCAATCAAAGCATGTATTGAATGGAGGAAAGCTCTAGTCTAACACAGAGATCCGGCAAAACAAAAGAGAAATGCCATTTAATTGGTATTTAACAAACCAGAGGGATCACCTGAGCAGAACTGCTTGGCTGCCTTGTGTAAAGAAAACTAGTACTTAATACCCCCTCTCTGAGAATTCTGTGTAGATGAACATTTTTATCCATGCTTAGGGTTCCAGATTTAGTAAATCACAATCATGTAATATTTAGGCATAGTTAAACTAAAATCGTTGTTTATCTGAAATTCAAATTTAACTGGGCACTCTATTTTATCTGGAAATCCTACTATGGAATATAAAGAGACCACCCAAATTAGAATAAAAAGAGCTATTTATCCAGAGTTTGCCACAGCAAACATGTCAGCCATCATCACTTGTATCTGTCAGATTCAAAGATAGGCAGTGGGATAGGGAAGCTTTATAGAGAAAAAAGGGAAGACTTCAGGTATGCCCTGTGCAAATAAATGACCAACCAAATGAGAAAAGCAAAGGATATTTATTCTGAGCTCGTGACAGCAAAGGGGTCAAGACACTGTCACTCACATTTTGGCAGAGATTCAAAGGCCAGCAGAGGAGTTGAAATATGGGAAAGCTTCAAGAATGCCCTGATTGGAGACTGGTGGTGTGGGGAAGCTGAAGGTGAGCTAAATAGCAGCAGAGAATCCTATGCAATTGGTTAGGAGAACATATTTTGTTTTCTACAGTTGATCCTAAATTGGAAGCAGGGACAGAAAATTAAAGAAGCCATCAAGTTATGAATATAGTTCTTGCCATATCGGGTTGTTTGTTGCAGAAGTTATTTTTATTGATAATTACTGGATTGTCACTAAAGATAGCAGTATGGCTTCCTGAAATTCTGACTGTATCAGGCTAGCTTCCTGGGTTGTTTATTTAGATAAGTGGTTGGTTTCCTAGGCAGGTTGCTGCAGATTGTGGGTCAAAGTTATGTTTCTATATGACCTGGTAGTTACATGGATCATTTTGTATATATCATCTCTCAGTCCTGACTGAAATCTATTAGTAGAGGAAACTGGAAGTAGGGTAATTAGATGCAAGGCATTTTATGTAATTGGCTTGGGAAGCATATCAGGCTTTGAAGGGGAGTAGAATGTGTCTCCCCAAAATGTATCACTTTGGCATATGAATTATTGTGAGCTGAAGGCAACCAATACCCAGAAGATTCAAGAAAAACTTTTATCTCTCACTTAAATACCTAAAATAATTTAACTGACCAACTTGCCTTTGAGTCTCATGTCTTCGAGCTCCCATATGTATGTAATTAAGTTTGTTTCTCTCTTGTGAAGTAGTGGTTAGGTCAGCTGCCTCCGGAGGAGCAAGGTCCACATACATCCCAAACATGCAGATTCCAGATCCAGGGCCAGGGAGAACAACCATTTGATGAACCAAAGTCTTCAGTGCAGGGAACAAGAAAGAGGAATAACCTTGTGAACAATGTCACTGTCCGGGGTCCTCTCATGTGATCTCTTATCTGCTCAGTGCTGACACTGGAGGCTACATTATTGCACCCAGGGGAAAAAAAACCCCACCCCTCCACCATTAGTGTACTTGTGGTGCTTGAGAGTTGCTGCAGTTTGTGCTCACAGTTATACCAATTAATTCTTCAGGCTATCAGGGCAGTGATTGTCTGCCCAGGGTGGTGATAGGTAGCCAGGTCTGCAACCCTGGTACAGATATCTCGGTGATTTACTGCAAAGAACATTTGATTCCACAACTCTCTCAGGGTGGACCTTCAGAGGGGTTCCAAGGAAATCATAGCCTCGTACCCATATGGGATTATTGCTAAATAGCATTGCATATCTGCCTGCTACATGCAAGAGCCCCTATCCCCAGGCTCCAGGGCTTGTAAGTAATTCCCTACTGGGGCTACAACCCAGCTAAAAAGAATTTCAGGACCATGGGAGATTCCCAACTCTCTCTTACCATTGGCCTCTGCTGGGACTGTGGCCTACTTGTGGCCTGGATCCACACCTTCTGGGTCTCTCACTTATCTCTAGAATATAAAGAAACAAAGCTAATGAACATACAAAACAAAAAACCAAAACCAGCCCTTGAACATTGAAAATAAAACTGAGGTTACTAGTGGGAAAGGAAATTTGGAGGTTGGAGCAAGTGGTGGTGGAAGTCCAATAGACAATTGTAGAGGACTGTTGGCAATTTGGTGGTGGGTATGGTGTGCTATCATATATTTGATGAATGGTGAACCTGCGCATCTGAACTTATATTATTTTGTAAATCAAAGTTACCTCAATAAAATATTGCTTAAAAGTTAAACAGAATTACTCCATGACTCAGTAATTCTACGTATGTTCACAGAAAAACAGTGTTATTCAGAGTAACCAAAAAATGGAAAAAAACTTACATGTCCATCAGCTAATGAACGGAAAAACCAAAGTGTGGTATATCAATACAGTGGAATTACTCACCCAAAATAAATAATGAAATACTGTACATGATGCAGCATGGTTGAACCTTGAGAAAATTATTCAAGGTGAAAGAATCTAGATGCAAAAAGCTACAGATATGATTTTGTTTGTATGAAATAGTCAGAATAAGCAAAACCATAGAAATAGAAAATGGATTAATGTTTACCAGGGTCTGGGAGTGGGGCTAATGGAGAATGACACTAATGAGTGCAGGATTTCTTTCAGGGAGTTTATTAAAAATATTGTAGAAGTAGATTGCAGTGATAGTTGCACAACTTTATGGACACACATATAACAACACTGACTTGTACACTGTTTTTAAAATGTTACTATTCTCTTAGGGACACATTTTCATGTTTTGTGATGAGTGAGACATTTCTTCTAACGTTTGCAACCTTCTTGAATGTACATCCTTCTGGGCTACAAAGTGACTTTATTTTGTTCCCTTCTCATTGCCCCATGTTCTTCTGCAGACATGGCCTCAATATCTTCCCTTTTGGTATCTGGGTCAATAACTTAATGGATGCCAAATGCTGATGGGGGCCCAGTCAAAGGACTAGAGAAGGTAGCACACTTTGGATGATAAACTATTTCGAGTGATACTCTAAGGACTACAAAATACCCTAAATTGGATAGTTATATTTTCTTTTTTCCTTCCTTTCTGAGTTTATTGTCTCTATGGACCTAGAAAATATAATTGGCATAGTCTCTGGTTAGTTTTAATCACATGAGATAAATCCAAAAGGTCCTAAATTGCAACTCTAATGCCCCTTCAGCTCTTGATACTTTACTATCTACAAATATTTGATTTCTCTCAAGTAAGACCTCCCAAAAGTGTCTTATCTATGAATCTCTAATAATCTGGTGGAATTTAAGAGATTAAGAACTTCATGTTTTCTCCTCCTCACTGCCACTAATATTTTACCAAAGGTCTACTAGTAACATATATTCCAAATGAGCCATCCTCAGCCCCAGATACATATTTAAGTAGCATGGGAAAATAAATTTTTAAAACTGATCCTGAGTCCCAGACTCGTGTTGGTTGGTCTAGGATGGGAAGTTGAAATTTTATATTTTTTTTAAAAGTTCTCCCAAAATCAGACAAAGACAGCACCAAAAAAGAAAATTGCACACCCTGGTTTGACCCTGGTTAGGGCCACCAGACATGGTTTATGTGCATCCCAAGGACCCAGGTTCAAGACTTGGGACTGGAGAATGGGAGAGCAACCAAGATGAACAAATAAATAAAATAAATGAAAATTTCTTACTCCTCTCTTCCTGCTTGCCAGCCTCTTAACCTTCATACCTGCCTGAACCTTTCCTTTGGAAAAAAATTATACATCATGGCCAAGTGGGATTTATTCCAGGGACTCAAGAATGGTTCAACATAACAAATTAATGTAATATACCACATCAACAAAGAGATAAACAAAAACAATATGATCATATCTTTAGACAAATAGAAAACATTTGAAAAGATTCAATACCCATGAATTATTTTTAAAAATAACTCTTGTCAAAATGTGAATCAAATGCACATACCTCAACATAATAAAAGTCATATACAATAAACCCACAGCTAACATCATCCTTAATGTTGAAAAACTGATATTTTCCCCCTAAGACCTGTAATAAGACAAAGGAGTTCACTCTTAACACTACTATTTAACATAGTTCTGGAAGTTCTCACCAGAGCAATAAGGCAAGAAAAGGACATCAAAAGAATGCAAATAGGAAATGAAGAAATGAAATTATCATTATTTGGTGCACCCTGATGAGTAGCAGTTAGGTCTCCCACCTGTGGCCTATCACAGTGCACGTACATCCCAGAGATACGGGTTCACATCCAGGGGCCAGGAGAAACAACCAAGATATACAACTAAAATAAAAATAAATGAAAGGGCTTCTACCTCCTTTGTCTTCCTGGATGCTTGCCTCCTGCTTTCATTCCTAATTTTGTCTTTCTTTAAAAAAAGTTATCATTATTTTCAGATGATAAATTATATTTAGAAAATTCAAAAGACTACAAAAGCTCTTTAAAACAATTAAGAAATACACCAAAGTGGCAGAGTATATAATCAACACGCAAAAATCAATACAATTTTATTACAAATAATTAACTAAAGGAAAGACAAATCAAGAAAGAAACACCATTCACGATCATACCCAAAAAGATAAAATACCTGGGGATAAACTTATCAGAGGAGGTGAAAGATCCATACACTGAAAACTATAAGACATTGATGAAAGAAACAGAAAACACAAAGACATGGAAGAATATTACATTCTCGTGGATCAGAAGAATTAACAAAGCTACAATAGGCATCTGGCCCAAATATTTAATGCAATTCCTATCCCAAAATTCTAGGGATATTTTGCAAGCATATTAAAAAAAAAATACTTAAGTTTGTTAGGAAAGAAAGACCTCAAAACCAAAGCTATCCTCAAAAAAAAAGAGAAGAAAAATAGAGGAACAATAGGCCCAACTTCAAACTATACTACAGAGCAAAACAAAGTGGTATTGGAACAAAAACAGACAAACAGATCAGTATAACAAAACTGAGAGACCAGAAGTAAAACCACACCTATATGGACAGTTAATTTATGCAAAAGGAGTCAAGACCATAGAATGGGGGAAGGAAAGTCCATTCAACAAATGGTGCTGAGAAAACTGGACACCAATTGCAAAAAAAATGAAGCTATATTATTTGCTGTCATCATACACAAAAATTAACCCAAAATGAATTTTAAAAACTTGAATGTAAGACCTGAAAATGTTAAATACTTAAAGGAAAATGTAGGGGAAATGTCCCATGACATCAGTCTCAGAGATGTCTTTGGGGAAGTGACACAGCAAAAAAAAGAAAAGAAAAAATAAAAGTAAACAATTAGAGAACTACATCAAAAAAGTTTCTGTACAGTGAAAGAAACTGCCACTGAAACAAAAAAGACAACCCACTGAATGGAGAAGGTATTTGCACAATATGCATCAGACAAGACCTTAATATAAAAAGAGATCATAAACTTTAACAACAAAAAAGCAAGTGATCCACTCAAAATATGGGCATAAGCGCTGAATAGACATCTTTCTAGAGAAGACACACAAATACGGCGTACAGGCTCTAATTCACTCACCAGCAGAGAAATGTAAATAAAAACTATAATGAGATATCATCTCATACCAGTGAGAATGGCCAATATTGAAAAAAATAGAAACAAGTGTTGGAGAGAATGTGGAGAAAAAGGAGCCCTCCAACACTGTTAACAGGAATGCAAATTAGTGCAACCTCTTTGGAAAGCACTATGGAGGTTCATGAAAAAAATAAGATAGGTCTACGTTTTCATAAAGCAATCCCACTTCTAGGTATATACCTATAGAATACAAAAAGTCTAATCAGAAAAAATGAATACATGCCTATGTTCTTAACAGTACAATTCACAACAACCAAGACATGGAAAAAACCTAAATGCTTGCCAAGAGATGACTGGACAAAGAAGGTGTAGTATATATACTCAATGGAATTCTATGAAGCTACTAAAAAAAGATAAAACCATCCCTTTTCCAACAATCTGGGTATAACTAGAGGTGAATATGCTAAGTGAAATAAGTCAGAAAGAGAAGGATAGGATGGTTTCACTCTTATGTGGACTATAAAGAAACAAAATAAATGAACAGACAAACCTCTACAAAGTTCATCAGACACAGAACTGTGATTATGGAGGGACACAGAACTGTGATTATGGAGGGATGGACAAGGGAAGGAGAGAGGGAACAAGGTAGTAAAGAACACTAGAACTCTGGTGGTGGGTGTGGTGTGAAATCACACAGACTGAGATGTGAATTCAATAGCCTAAAATCAAATAGCAATGTGAAATAATAAAACAAAATTAAAATAGATACATAAATACAAAAACAAACATTATTTAAAGTTCTTCTAGGCAACTCCAATGGACAACAGGAGTTGATTTAAAAACTATACTACAAAGAAAAATTTTTTACATTTAGATTTACTTGTTACATTTCTATCAAGCAATATAGGTATAAAGTCAAATGGTACCACAAAGCTTTTCTAATAGAAATCATATTTATTTGCATGGAAAATATTTGTGATATCCTGGAGTGGAAAGAGCAGCCTACCAAAAAATATTTTTTAAATGCATTTGTTTACAAATACGTGCACAAAGAAAAAAATCTGGGAGAAAATAAACGACCAAAGGTGAGTGCTGATTTTGTCTGAATAGTGAATATATACTTAGTTCTCATGTTATGGTATTTGCTTATCTTTATGCTCCAATTTTTCTATAATCTATATCAATGTGGAATATTTTACACCAAAATAACCAAAAATGAAAGAAAATTGTCACTGTATCTCTGAATATCTTAGTGCATTTGGGCTGATACCACAAACAGGATGACTGATAAACAATAGAAATGGATTTCCCACAGTCTGGAGGTTCCACTTTCTGGTTCATAGATGATGCCTTCTTGCTGTGTCCTTAAGGTGGTGCAAGGCAAGAGGGATCTCTGTGGGGTCTCTTTCATAAGGATACTAACCCCATTCTGAAGGCTCCACCTTCATGACTTAAGCATCCCTCCAAAGTCCACTACCTAATATTATCACATTGGGCAGTAGGATTTCAACATATGAATTTGGAGAGAAGCATGGAAAGAAACATTTAGACCATAGCCCTGACCAAAACAGTTGAGCAGAACAAATGGCTACCATCGCATCAGTGTCACTCAGGAGCAAGAGGTTACTCAGATGCCTCTCTGCCCCAATTCCTACTCATTACAACTTTTGTTTAAAAAACAATTTCTCAGACCTCAAAAAAAATTTTTTAAGCTATTTATTGCTCTCTACCCCTCTCCACCACTGATTTTCATTGCCCAGGGGCAACCATATTCAATCCTTTTAAACTATATCTTTAAATTAGTTACCTCTATTTGTTCTGTAATATTATTATACCAATATTTTTTATTTATCTTCCATTTTATTATCATCTGACATCCAACCATGGAAGGTGAAGATTTGCCTCTCTTCTTCCAGCATTCACCACACCGTAGTGCCCTTCCTCCCAACTTCCCAACAATAGTTATATTACAATTAGGGGGTTAAAGCAATATTCAGTACTAACACACTTATGACTATGTAAATATAATAAAATGACAGACTTAAGCCCTAACATAGCCATAGTAACCTTAAATGTATGCTGATCATATGTAACATTTTAAACAGGACAGTATCTTTTTTTTTTTTCTTTCAGATTTCCTGACCATTCCATCATTTTTACGTAAATGTCAATTTTGTCCCATGTTTAATAAATCAGACCCATCTTTAACATAGGGCAAAAGGAGCAGGTGAGTTGTCCCAAGTCCAATCTGTTGAGGGGGCCCAAGAGCAGCTGTCCCTTTTGTCTCACATTTTGGTCCAGTTATTGGACATTTCTGGCACTGGTATGATTAAATTATTATGTGTTTTAGGCAAGATATTTAGAGCAGGACTTATAGGCATGCCAAATTTGGGTTTTGTCTAAGATGCCAAAATTCCTTGCACCAACCTGGCCATTTGTTTGCATGGTACTTGCTGCTGGCCTGGCTGCTCTGCTCCTGCTCAGATTGTTTCACCTCTTAGTTACCAGCACATAACCCAGTTCTTATTTTGCCGTCCCAATATCCAATTTATGCCTCAAGAAAATATGATCAGCCTATTTCAATATAAATAGCTTAAATATACCAATGAAAACGCAGAGATTAGTAGAATAAATAAAAAATTGAACCACAGTCTGTCTTTAACAAACTCGCTTCAAATATAACCTCACAGGTAAATGGAAAGTAAAAGGATGGAGAAAAAGATACAATGCAAACATTAATTTTTCAAAAATTAGGACTATTTTAATGTCAAAGTAAACTTCAAAGCTAATTACTAGAAACAGGATATTATATAATGATAAAACGATCAATTCAGCAAGAATAGAGATTGAGGCAAATAAAGCAATTGCAAAATGCAATAAGCATTCATGATTTTTTTGTAAAACTCTAGCACCCCCTGGTGGACTCTAGCTAGGTCAGCTGCCTCGGGCTGAGAACACAGCTCACATAGATACCAAGGACTCAGGTTCCAATCCTGTGGGGTGGGGAACAAACAAGATGAACAACTAAATAAAATAATAAAAATGCTTCTTTCTCCTCTGTCTTCCTGCTTGCCTGTCTACTTGCTTTCATTCCTGCCTGTACCTTTCCTTTAAAAAAAAAAGCTCAGGTGAGTCCTTGTGACTCAGATGGCTGAGATATTGGCATATGAGCCATGTAAAGACCAAGGACCTGAGTATGAAACCTGGGACCAGGGTGAACTACCAAAATAAACAATAAAATATATAAAGATGCTTCTTCCTCATCCTTCCTTACTTAAAAGCTTCTTCCTCATACCCTTCCTTCCTTCTTTCCCTCAGGAAAAAATAACTTTCACCAAAGTAGGAATAGAGGAGAATTCCTGAACTTGAAAGAGTATCTACAAAAAACTTATAACAGTGTACTGAATAGTAAAGACTGAATGCTTCTCCCCGAAGATCAGGAATAAGGAAAGGATATATGTATCTCACCACTCTTAACCAACATTTTACCAGTTCTAAGCAGTGGAAGAAGGGAGGGGGAAGGAAAAGGAGGGAAGTTTTAGAATAAATAAAATGGATACAGAGATTTAAAAAGAAGAGGTAAAACTGTCCTTATTTGTAGTTGTCTATATAGGAAATCCAAAAATATCTGCCAAAAGGGAAAAACAACCCACCCCACCCTGAACTGTGCATTTAGTGAGATTGCAGTATAAAAGGTAAGAACTCAAAAATCAATTGTGGTGCACCCTGGTGGAGCAGCAGTTAGGTCAATTGCCTCTGAAGGAGAAGGCCACATACCTGTGGGTTCGAATCCTAGGTCTGAGGGAAGACATCCAGTGTGAACAACTAAATAAAAATAGATAAAGGAAGCTTCTTCCTCCTCTCTCTTCCTGTCTGCTCACCTTCATTACTGCCTGCACTTTCCCTTTAAAAAAATCAATTGCATTTTTATATATTAACAACAAATTTGTGAAAACCAAAATTAAAAGCACAATACCATTAACAATTGTGCCAAAGGAAATGAAATACTTAGATAAAAATCTTAAAGCATGTGAAGGCCCTAAATACTGAAAATTAGGAAACACTGATGAAAAAAATCAAAGACCTAAATAAACAGAGAAACATATTGTGTTCATAAACTGGAAGACCCAAAATAATAGAGATGTCAATTCTCTCCAAATAGATCTAAAAATTCAATGCAATTACTATCAAGATTTTTCTGTAGACATAGACAAGCTTATTCTAAAATTTATATGCCAGGTACAAGCTCTAAATATCAATATTAAAACGAAATTTAGGCTGTGTTCTTGTGGCTCAGGTGACTGAGACCACTGCGGGGTGGACCAAGTAAAGCCCAAGAACTCAGGCTCATGACCTGGGGCTGCGGCTGGGGATGGGGTACGAAAATAAATAAAAATTCTTCTTCCTCCTCTCCCTTCCTTCCTTCAAATAAATAAATTAAATTAAACTAAAACATACTTAAATTTTCATTTTATTTTTAAAAGATTAAAAATAAAACAATTTTTAAGATAAAACTAAATTGGGAGGAATTCATCTTATTATATAGCTACAGTAATCAAGGTAATTATATTCACAAAGAGATCAATAAAACAGGATCAAAAATCCATAACAGACCTACACAAATACAGTCAACTGATTTTTTGACAAAGAAGAAAAAACAATCCAATGAAGAAAGGATGATACTAGAGTAATGGAACATCCACAAGCAAAAAGGGAACCTTGAATTGAATCTCAAACCCTATGCAATTAATTCAAAATGGATCATGGACTTAACGTAAAATGGAGAACTCTAAAAGTTTTAGAAACAACATAGGACAAGGTGAAAAGTTCTTAGAACTGACACCAAAAGCAATCCTTAAAAGGAAAAATTGTTGAGTTGAATTTTACCAAAGTTAAAGAAGTTTGTTCTGTTGAAAGACCCTGCTAAGAAGATGAAAAGGCAAGTTACAGGCTGGGAGGAAATATTTGTCAGTCACATATCCGACAAAGGTAAGAACTTTGATCTTCAAGAGTCTACTATGAAAATGCAAAACTCCCTGAGGAAAAAATTCCTCAAGCAACTCTGTCCCAGCTATGGTTCTACATAGCTCAGCTCTTTAAGTCATCTCCTGCCCTAAGAAGCTGTTAGATTATGTCGTAGATGCTTTGGGATAGAAGGAGGGAACTCCAGGAGAATGGGAGAGGATCTCACGAGGAGGGGTGAATGTGCCAACCATTGTATTCTCTTCCACTCTTCATCCGACATTATCCAGCCCAGTCTTAATATATCTGTGGAGGTTCATTGGCCTCATTTACACAGAAATGTGAAAAGTAAATCACATCTTACTTTTGAAGTAAGGCCAGGGCACATCCTGGTGGAATAGCAGTTTGGTCAGCAGCCTTCAAAGGCACGCAATACACGAACATCCCAAGAACTCAGTTTCACAGCCTGTGTCCAGGAGGAGCAACCAATGTGAGCAACTAAATAAAGTAAAATAAAATGCCTCTTCCTCCTCTCTCCCTGCCTGTCTGCCTACTCACCTTCATGCCTACCTGAAACTTACCTTTAAAAAAAGTAATCCTGCAATTCAGTTTGCTCTGCTCCCACGTCTGTCTAATCCTTGCTAAGTGCCTACGTTTCTCTTATGAAGAACAGGAGTCATGCTATTGTGTTCTGATAGCTTAGAATAAGTGGATTAATGAAGAATTAAAAAATATAATTGCAAGCCTGAGTAAATAGAGCACCTCGAGATTGATGAGGGATTCAGGGTCAGAGCTTTGACAGAAAGGCATCTGAATTGGAAACGGGGTCTCCAAAGTCTTTAGCATTCATCAGGCTCCCCTGTCAGTCTGATCTCTTGTTCCTAAGACACAAGTTCTCAGAAATCACCGAAAAGCTGCTTCTTTACCAAAGAGACAGAGATAATAGCAAACACCAGCCCAGTTTTCCTCAAGTAACGTGTGAATTGTTCAATACCAAGGCAGGAAAAACCTCACTGTTCAGAAGGATTCTGGTTCTGACAACGTTGAGACGGTCATTACTTTGGAGACAGAAACCACGGTAACCAATGAATGTCAAAAGTGGGGAAACTGTCAGTCTAACTGCTGACATTGTTATCTCATCTATTGGTATTTAAAACAAGACCACTCTAAGTTTAGGGAGGGGATAAGAGTTTGTCTGCAGATACCAAGGGTGAGGGACTGAGGAAAGGGAAAATGTGCATTGTTAGTAAAACGACTTTCTGGTGAGCTATGCTTCTTACACTTGAGTGACTCTGTTTTATAAAAATTGATCATGAAGGGATCCTGTGTATGACAAGGCAAAGAAGTACCAGTGACATCAGCAAGAAGCAATGAGACAGAAGGTATTAAAGGTATCCTGGGGACACATCGTTGCTGACAACTTGACCCATACTTAGGCCTGATATCCCCTTCTTAATTGGATATCCATTGGAAAGGAAATGACATAAAAGAGATAATCATGACAAACATTATTTTCACGAAATAGTTTCAAGAAATACAAAGATAACATCAGAGTAAAACCCTGAGGTGATCATAGCCACTGAGAATTGCTATTAATTTGCAAACATTAATGACAGGTTGGCTCTTAGAAACCAGTGAGAATGGGACTTCTGGTGAGATAAGAACATTCAGTTTCTTGTTAGGTAAAATGTACCCCTCGAAACAGCTAAAATGTCCTACCATGATTGAATTTAGCTACAATACACAGATGTTTTAATGATCAGTCCTTTTAATGACACTACTGACTCATAATTTGTTTGTGCTGGTTTAGAGTTTAATTTCTGCCCTTAGATAGGCATACAAACTGTGCTTTTCAGTAAAATGGCATCATTCCTTAAGGTCTGATTGTGAATCTGTCCAGATGTGGTAAGTGTCACTGTCATTAGAGGGCCCCTCTGGGGCCATAGGAACAAAAACACCTTGCCCTAGAAGAAAGGGGTCTTCTAAGGAAGTAGCTGTGAATCGTTCCTAGATGTGGAAAGGTGCTCAGGAGAGAGCGAGTAGAGAAACAGGAAAAGAAAGGCCCCAATGCATGCCAACCTACTCCAGATGAGAGCCAGCACCTAGTCTGCAATAATATGTGGATATAAGGAGCCTCAAGCTAGCCCTTGGCCCAAGGCCAAGCTACCAGACAGGCTAAGAGTATATTCTTGCTTTTGGTACCCTTCTTTGTGCTTTTTTTGGAGATCCTCCTATTTCAGGATCTAATTTGTTCTGCAAAGTGTTCTGTGGCCTGGATCAATGGAGCACAGGGGAACATTTTGAACAAATTCATTCACACTGCAATACAACTCAGCAGGATTCCTCACCTCAACTTCCACCCCACCCCCACCTTTAAACTCTAAAAGAATATGACTATGTGAGCAATGTCTAACACAAAGGGGTTGGTTAGGGTCTAGACAAATATACAATACAGCCCCTTTATCCATCTTATCCCTAAAAGGACATCTGATTGTTACAACTTCAGAGTCTCTTTGCTCTGCTCTGTAAGAGGACCCCCTTTATCTTGCAGAGAACCCATTATCCTTGCAGTTTGGTTGAAGATGAAAACAACCGCCATTTGTGGCCATAGATATGGGATTCCTGTGACCTAAGCTGAGCAATCAACATCAACTTCCCTCTTAGGCATAATGGTTGGATGAAGGGACATAAATCAGATAATCAGAGTCCTCCCCATGACCTTCTGTGCCTACTATGGAAGAGATAGGCGAAGCCCTAAAACTGCTATCTAAGCCCCTAGATTAGGCTGACCATATTTCCTGGAAACCAAAATGGGACATTGGGATGGCAAAAAGGAAGACGGCTATATGCTAGCAACTAAGGGGAGGAGACGAGGTGAAGTAATCCGAGCAGGAGCAGAGCAGCCAGGCTTACAACAAATAAGTACTATGCAATACCCATCGAAGTACCATGTGATGCCCATAAGTGATTCCATAGTAACACTGTGTGGTCCAGCAGGATTTCATAAAAATACCCAGGACTTTTGGCAACTTAAGTGAAAACTAAATTTGGCACTCCTAGAAGCCCCACTCTAAATGTCCCACCTAAAGCACATGCTGCTTTAACCATCCCAGTGCCTGAAATGCCCAATACCCACGACAGTGCCAGAGATAACCCCCACAGTTGCAGAAATAACCCCCATAGTACTTAGCTGCAGCTCAACCATGCTGTGGTATTCTGTTCCCTTTGAAGAAATAGACTTGTGGGAAACCCCTTCCCCTGACCCTGTTTCCTCACAGTGGGTAGGAACAGCAGTAGCAGCCTTCTCCCACTGAAGTCAGTGCTGGCAAGGACCACCTTTAACCCAGGACAGAAGGACCACTGCTTTGGGGCTCCCTCAACAGACTGAACCTAGGACAACTCAACTGTCCCTTTTGCCCTGCGTTAAAGATGGGTCTGGTTTATTTAAAATGCGACAAAACTGACATTTATATCAAAACGATGGGACGATCAGAAAATATGAAACAACAGTACTGTCCCATTTAAAACAGTATGTATGGCCAGTACACCTTAGATCCAACTTTGCCTCAAAGCTTGCACACTAAATTTCCCAGTTGTGAAAGCCAATAAACTCCTCTAAAAATGGTGCATGATAGGAAAAACCCGAAGGCCAGCAGTCATCATAATTACTAACTATATTTTTGCCTTTTTGCTGTGTTCTTCTATCCTAGGCACTATAAATCTCTGAAAACACAGAACAGAAATGGTGCCACATCCATTGGAGAATTGGACTAGATATGATGGCAGAGTTAACATCAGTGTAGGAGACATGTTTGGAAGTAGATGTGTTATGAGAATGCCCAAAATTACACCATAAAAGAATTTATCCACCTTGTGCAGATATACAGCCCCTCTACCAATGAAATTTATTTCTGCCTAAATTAAATGCAATAAACATATAATATGAGTAAACGGAATATTATAGTCAGTAGATAGGTCAACTTTCCTATGTGCCGAGGAAGAGATTTTTAGACAAATGTAACACAGAGCTAAATCTAGTAAAATGTACCTAACTGGAGATGAATACTCACATGGAAGTTTATTAACTTGTGACAAGGCAACATTTGTCGCCCAGGTTACTCCCACAGAAAGATGCTAGCCATTGGCTTTCTATATAATCTGGCAGGATAGGCTGTTATCTCCAGAGTATGACATCAAGAGAACCTCATTTGCCTTTTTCCAGCACATGACAGAGTGAGTTTAATTAAGACAAGCCAGACACTAGATGTAGATTCACTAAGCCCTTCTCACAAGAAAGCTTGCTCAATTTCAGATGCGGAGGCAAAATGAATATAGTTCCCAGGAGTTGTGGGAACAAATGGCACAGGGCAATGCAAGTCAGTAGTGAGGTGGATTGGGTGCAGGGGAGAGGAAGCTCCAGTTTGAAACATCAAGAATTCTGACTTGCTCTCAGTGTGTGGCAGCAGGGTATCAAAAGGCAGACTACACATAGATGGCCATGCTTGAGGGTTTTAGCAGTGGACAGTTAGCCTCAAAGGCATCTTAGAAACAGAGAGCAAGAATTTGCATTTATGGGTAGTCTGACTAGGGAAATGTATTAGCATACATTAGAAAGAGACAAGCACAGAACTCTAATTTGAAAATGTTCTGGAGCATGACATGTTGTCAAGGCAGATATCTAGACGGAAGAAACGAGACAAAAACCCAGTTACATGAAATCAGTTATAAAGCCCCAGATCAAGTGACCTAGAGTTTCTCTGTTACTGCAACCCTGGCTCCCGCAGGCCTATTGTTAGAAGATTTTTCACCAGAGGGTTGGGAAATTCATGAGCTTCTGTCGATGACTCCCTTCAAATTTTCTTTCAGTTGCTTTATCTCTTAGGATCTGAATTTCCTAGTGAATAGATCAAAGGGTTTTGGATAAAATAATCTTCCCAGCATCTCTCCTGGACCAAGAATCCCTGATGCTATTTGAAGAGCTAAGGATGAGTCGAGCTAAGGACTGTGGAAAGATGGCAAGGATCATCTGTGGCATTTCCATGCAGAAATGAGTCATATTTGGACACACTGGCACACTTGAAAATAACAAAAATATTTGTCTATAATCTATTTAACTTCCCTCTAGCACATCTTTTTCCCTTTTAATGACACCTTCCCATCTTTAATCTAGAAGGTTGTAAAATCAGTCAAGAATGAAGGACATGTGCTTTACCTATTATTTTTGCCTCACTAGACATTTATCTCTAGTACATAGCACAGTGCCTAGTTCTTTAGCCTCTCAACAAGATTCTAGTAAATGAACAATTTTTTCCAATCTCCTTCAAAACCTAATTTCAGGAAGTAAATATGTACATGAATTCATATTAAGGTATAAATGACTGATAACCATTTAAATTATAACCAGTACACTAACAAATTTTTCTTACAAGAAATGGAAGAGCTCTTTGTTGAAAACAAAATCCAGTTCTAATAGTGGCATATACAGAACTAAGGGAGATTTCGGGATAATAGCAGTGTTATTTATAGCTGGGTTCCTAGCCACTATCATTTTTTTTTCCTAAAAAAGTCCCTCACTTCCCACCTATGGACCAAATCTTGCCTCATTCTTTATAGCAAAGGCTGTCTATTCTCAGTGGAAATTTATGGAATTCTGTCTTGACAGTCTAGGTCCTAATATTGGACTCTGCTTGCTTCTAAATAGAACTTTATGCTTCTATATAAAATTCAGATCCCTCTGTCTGCTTGTCAAGACCTTCCACTCTCCATGCTCTATATAGCTATACTACTTGATCTTTCATCACTCATCTACTTCATTTAACTCATAGGTTCCAGAATATCATCTATGCGCACCTATTTCCATGTCCTCATGCCACACCTTCCACCAGATGCCCTGCTACCAGTAACTGTATGTAAAAAATTCCTACCAATTCTTCAGCGTCGTCCCATTCACAAAGTCATCCTAAATCTTACCAACCAGAAAAAAAAAATCTCTATCCTTTTTGTGTAGATAGACAGATAGATATAGAGATATGTTCTAGATGTACAGTTTCCTTTTTCATCAAATATACAACACACCATGCCCACCAAGTTTCTATTAGTCCTCCATCTCTGTCTGTTGGACCCTCACTACTCTTTGCTCCCACTCCCCAAACCCTTCCCCTCAGGAAACCTCAGTTCTGTTGTCAATATTCAGGTGTTTGCTTCTGTTCTGTTTTGTCTATTTGCTTTGTTTCTTTATATTCCACATACGAATGAGATCATCCTCTATTTGTCTTTCTCCTTCTGACTATTTTACTTAGCATAATACCCTTTAGTTCTAGCTATGTTGCCTCAAGTGGCAGGATTTCATCTTCTTTTATAGCTGAGTACTATTCCACTGTGTATATTACCGTATTTCCTGTATCCATTCATTCAGATGCCTTTTTGTAACTGTCTTATCTATCCTAATGAAAAATAGGGACTCTAATGCATATCTGGGTCTTCTCCAGTATTTCTAATGCAGTAAATCTGGCCATCATAAATATCTGATGAATGAGTGAATTAATAAATTGAATTAACTTGGATTCATGTCATTGACAGAAAGGTGGCATAAAATCAAAGCAATGCTCTTCCAAAGCTTAGCCTGACTGGAGCAGGCGAGATAGTCCAGGGGAGAGACCAGAAGGAGGCTGTAAAGGATCCAACTAAAGGACCTACGATTATCGTGGAGTGAAGAGATAAAAATAGAGATCCAGGCAGTGGAACTGGACATGGAAGGAAAGAGTAAACTGGAGTGAAATTGCAAGTCAGGACATGGATCTGTAAGTTAAGTTTTCATTTTAGGAGACTAAACATTGGAGGTAATCCAGACACAAATAAGCAGTCAGCAATTGCCAAACTGTTTTGTGCTTTTCACTTTCATGATTAAGTTCTGAGGTTAGTTGATAATCATTCAGTTTTTAAATTGTTGTTAGGTCTTAAATCTTTGAGGCACAGATACGCAGGTTTTGCACACTGCCCCATCCTGCACCCTGCCCACACCTCCTCCCCAGCAGTCCATGCTCTGAGGAGAAATCGCAATATCACCAGGACTGTCAAGTGGCAGTACAGGTAATTTGGGAGCTCCAACTAACCTTACTTCTCACACTCAATTTCAATTCTTCCATTTATCTTGTGTTTGGGAGCTTTCTTACATTCGGGAGTATTTCTCAAGATACACTTGAGAAGAATTTGCTGTTTAAAAGGTATTTTCTATGACCCAGCAATTCTATTCCTTTCATTTAAAAGAAATGAAAATACATGTCCACACAAAAACTTGTGCAGGAATATTCATAGCAGTACTATCAATAATAGCCAAAAGGTAGATGCAAACCAAATGTTCATCAATTGACGAATGGACAAAATTCAGTTTATCAATGCAATGAAATATTATTCAGCCTTGTGAAAATTAATAAAGGAAACGCCAGCTAAAGTCAAAGTTGGGAAAGTCTGCAGGGGAAGCTTTCACATTCTACCATTCATCATCAGTTACCCCAAAGGGGAAGAATCAATTATCCAAACAGGAAGGTATCAATTACCCCCAGAAGAAATGCAGTTAAACGTTAGTTACAAACCCAACCAATGGAAATGCCAGAGTCAGCCAATGAGAAATCATTGTCATCTTAATGTTTACTTTCCTCCAATGAGCTTTCATTATTCTCTTACTGATGACTTCTTATCCCATTTTCCTTTCTATAAAAGATTTCTATCTAGTACAACCCTTCAGAGTATCGCTTTGCCTCTCAGATGACATGCTGCCTGACTCATGAATCATTTAATAAAGTCAATTAGATCTTCAAATGTACTAAAGAAAATTTCATTTTTAACAACCTTACAAAGGAATAACATACTCATACTTGCTAAAAACTGATGAACCTTAAAAATATTATGGTCCATGAGAGAAACGAGTCACAGAAGTCACATACTGTATTGTTCCATTCATATGAAAAGGCAAACATGTACAGACAGGGAGTAGATTAGTGGTTTTTGTGGGGGACGGGTGACTTCAGTGATCACAAGATTTACTTTAGGAGGACAAAAATGATCCAAAATGAAGCAGCGTGATAGTTGCCTGATCACGTAAGCACCACTTTAAAGTGAATTGCATGGTGTGTTAATTATGTCTCAAAAAAAGCTGTTGCTTTTCCATTTAAAAAATTGTAGAAGCTTTTACTCTAGTGCAGTGGTTCTCAACAGAATTGGAAAGGCATTTTTTTCACTGTTCTGTAGTTACTTTAGTGTTCCAATTTTAATGTGAATTATTTTCATGACAATTTTCAATCCAGATAGTTCTATTAAGGAAGGTAATTTTTCCCCCAGGGGACATCTGCAAAATGTAGAGATGTTTTAGATTGTCACAACACAAGAGCTTTCACTGGTGTCTACAGGGCAAAATTCAGGGATACTGCTAAACATCCTACTTGCACAAGACAACCCTCCGTGGCAGAGAATGAGCTGGCCCAAACCAGCAACAGAGCAAAGTCTGAGAAACCCTGATGTAGGGCTTGAGTGCTTTAAAGTGAAGAAGATCCTAAATTCTGTCAAAGTTTGTTATGGCGCTTTTTTTATGACACTTCTTACCTGCCCCCGCCCCCTCTACACCTGTGGAACTCCAAGTTGCTCCGCACCTTTTGCAACTGACTTCTCAAAGCTAAAGTGTTTGTAACAGTGATCCTCTCCTCCGCTCTCAAAATGGTGAGAAGCAACTTCAGAACTATGGTCAGAACTCTTAAAAATATTTATGCAACAAACACGTTTTCTTTTTTTAATATAATTTTGTTATTATTTCTTTTGTTCACAAAGCCATACTGATGTTAAGATGTTGTACTTACTTCTCAGTCTATGGCTGTGACACTCTGTACCCCCACAAGTTGCAGTGTCCTTTACCGCCACCTTGCTCCCTCTCTCCTTCCCTCCCCCTTCCACCCGCAGCAGCCATCATTTGCATCCTGTGAGTTTTTGCTGGGGTTTATCTGTTTATTTGCAACAAAAACATCTTCAAAACAGATATGGTTCCACACAATTGGCATAGGGTATCTTAACATTCGAAATAAAAGACTATTTTAGAAAGTAAAGAAACAGTCACCTTTTACAGTCTATAAAATGTAAATGCATGTAAGAGATCTTACATGAAAGGAAAACACTAATTAACAAGCTTATCAATATATATTTATACAACGATGCCATATGTTCACTATCTTTATTGTCATGATAGTTTTACATAGACCAAAACTCATCCAATTACCTGCACTTTCAATATATGTAGTTAAACTCCATTAGTACTCTAAATTATCAGAAAAAACCTTAAGCCTACATTTTTTAAAAAGAGCATTGAGCTGGCACATCCTGGTGGCCTAGCAGTTTAGTTCACCAGACATAGTCCACATACATGCCAAGGTCCCCGGCCCAAAACCCAGGGCCCCAGGAAACAACCAAGATGAACAACTAAATAAAATAAAATGAATTAAATATTTCTTCCTTCTCTCTCTTCCTGCCTGACTGACTACTCACCTTCATTCCTGCCTGTAACTTTCCTTTTTTAAATAAAAAAGGCATTGTTCCGTTTCCAAAGGGAAATTACACTTGCAGGTTATATGGATGACAAGTTTCTCCTGAAGTAGAAAAGACCTACAACATTCCCACGGCTGATAGCCAAGTGCCGCTGTTGCTAACAAATACCTGAGCTGCACATCCCACAGTAAGACAGGTGTAGGTATACTCGCAAACAGATAAAACCAGAATTAATACATGTTGTTGCCGCTTCTGGTACTGAGTATAGTCAGGCTTCTGGATACCCAGAAGAGCACGCATTCCATTCTGTAGGGTTTGTGAAATGCCAGAAATCAGTCCCAACTTGTCAGTCCCCTTGCAAAAACCCCAAGCCACCAGGTGACTATGCCTGAAGTTTCAGAACAAAGGAATGAGGTGGTTTTCTTTTTTCATTCCACAGCTGGGTTTTGACCTGCTGTTAGGGTGAGTCCTGGGCATGAGGGCTTTATAAGATCAGGGTACAGCCATGGAAACATGGCGGAGGAAAAGGCCTTGTCCTCACTACGCTGCTCAGTGTCCAGCCCTGCTTACCGACGCCTGGTGTTTTCCCTCCAGGACTTCCCCACTCCCCTAGCCCCATCCAAACTATCCTTTCCCATGACCCACATTCTCAAGGTCAGTCTAGCAAGCTGTTCATAGCTAAGGAGAATATCTAGCACCATATTTCTTCTCCAATTATGATCCTTGGGGAGAGATATTTTAATCCACTGAGCAATTCATTGGAGATAAGAGAGGAAAAGATGAAAGAGGGTGGGCTGAACAGCCGAGGCCTTTTAGGATCCTTGTGTTATTCCGTACTTGCTGCCTCCCACCCCGCCTCCAGTTAGAAGAGCAGGGTTATAGTCCTGGGCAGGGTTACTGGACCCAATTCCAATGTGAGTATGTGGAGGCTTCCCCACACCAACAAGCAATCTTGGACACCAGCAGAATGAATAAGAATTCAGGCCAATTTTGGTACTGTCTGCCAGAGACAGAGTCAGAATCCACAGGTTAAAGCCTCAGTGTCCCAAGACCACCCTACACTTGAGACACCACTTATAATCCCAGGTTGTTACCTGTGCTGCTGACCAATTGACTACAGACTGAAATTTCCATAATCCCCTCCCACCTCAGGTTCAATTAATTTTCTAGAATGACACAGAGTACTCAGAAAACCCATTACTCACTAGATCACCAATTTATCACAGAAGATAATAAAGGATACAAATCAACTGCCAGATAAAGAAAAACTTAGGGCAAAGTCTCAAACAAAGGGGATTCTGTCCATAGAACACAGGGTTTAGCAAAGTGGCACGCGGAAGCACTGTGATTCTCCAATCCAGAAGGTGTCAAAAGTCCCTCCTTTTGGGGCTCTTATGGAGGCTTCATTACTTGGTCATAACTGACTAAACTATTGGTCATTGCCCTTCTAATCACTTGCTTGATTCTCCTGGCAGTCAGCCTCCATCCTTAGGGTACTTCTCAAAAAGTCACCTCATTACCTAATGAGACACACCTTTATCATTCACACTTTAGAAATGCCAAGGCTTTGGGGAACTATGAAGCAGGTACTGTGGATGAAGACTGCATATGTATCAACCATATATTTAATCATCTGACTAACCAAATATACATATGTATATATATACATACATGTATCTTTTTTTTACAGGATCTCGAACCTCAGTCTTTAAGCTGTACATAGTCTGTACCTTAGCTGTTTTAGCAGCCTTAGCCACAGGGGTACGCTGAAATATAGATAACTTATAAATCACAATATTGCAAGTCCCAAGTCTGAAAATCAACCAGAAATGTTATTTGCAACAGATTCCATCAGAGTTGGCATTTCATGATCATTTCTGCTAAGACACACCTTTGCATTCATGTTATCCTACGAAGTGGCAGCTGACACTGGGCAAACATTTCACATAATGTAGCTCTTGAAAGGCATTACAGAGCAAAGCTTAGGAACCTGACCACCAAAGTTCCAATACACCTATTAATTTAGTAACTTAAGGCAAATTACCTAACCACTCTGTGCCTTGGTTTCCCTCTCTGAAAAATGGAAAAATAATGGTACCTATCTGACAGTGCTACTGTGAAGATGAAATGAGTGAAAACATGTGACATATGTACAACAGAGCTCAGGTGCTCGTGAAGACGTTAATGAAGGACAGGGTCTTCAGGACACAGATACAGAGAGCGTGACCTTGGTTCCATCATCTACTAATAGTGTGACCTGGAAGCAAGTCACATGTCCTCCTGTGATCTAGTTTCTGAATCTGTAAAATGGGGGGAATAATGGTCCACATCTTCCCAAAGGATGTTGTGAAGATTAAGTGAGAACATTGCTGTAAAGCAAGTTAGCATTAGAAAACAATTATCCATTGGAGGCTGTTGGCACCAATTGCCCCAGGATCCAGTATCATTGTATAAGAAGAAATCAAAAGAGAAATAAAACCACATTGTTAAATTCAAGGAAAAGAAAAAAACCATGCCAAAAGTGAAATCACCCCCACCCAAAATGCCAATGACCCAAAGAGAGGAAGAATCCTAGAGCTCCCCAGAGAAGTAACCCATTGACACTGATAGGAACAACTTAACAGATAAAGGACTTAAAATAATAGCTTGGAAAAAAGCTGAACAAGGTGGCACGCCCTGGAGGTCTAGCAGACAAGGCCACCGGACATAGTCCACTTACCTCCCAAGCATCCAGGTTCAAGGCCTCGTGCCGGTGTAACAACATAAATGAACAGCTAAATAAAATAAATGCTTCTTCCTCCTTCCTCTGCCTGCCTGCCTTCCCACTCACCTTCATCCCTGCCTGCACATTTCCTTTAAAATTTTTTAAAAATGAACAAGATACAGGAGATAACATTCAGTTACCCAAGGGCAATTGAAAGACCTCAGAAAAGAAGTAACAAATCAAAGGGAATACTTTATCAAGGAAATTGAGGACATGAAGAAAGTCCTAGCAGAAATGCTGGAGATGAAAGTTATAGCTGAGGAATTGAAGATAAACATGGGAATCTCCATAAACAGATTCTATCTCATAGAGGAAGGAATCTCAGAAATTGAAGACAAGGTCACAAAGGTAATCCTCATGGAAGAAGAGAGAAAAACAAGACTGAGGGAAAATGAAGAAACTCTGTGAGGTATATCAGGTATCACGTAAGAACAAACATAAGAATCATAGGTATCCTGGAAGGAGAGGAGAGGAGAGAAAGAGGCAGACAACTTAGTTAAAGAATTAATAGCAGAGAACTTCCCACATCTGTCACAAAAACTAAGCATGGAGGTCTAAAGAGCAGATAGAACACCAAAATTTCTAAATATAAAATGATCTATTCCAAGACACAGTATATATAATAAGACTAATAAAAGCTAACAATAAAGAAAAATTACTCAAGATTGCTAAAAAAAATAAATAAATAAAAAAAAAATAAGAGAAAGATAACCTGCAAAAACCCATTAGGGGGCAGTTGGGGTGCAAATGGTGGTGGAGCCCACTGGACAATGGTGAAGAATACTTGGTGATTTGGTGGAGGGCAGGGTATGATGACATATCTAAGGAATGGGGAACCTACACATATGAAGCTATTTTAATGTGTAAAATAATTATCATAATAAAAATATATTATATTTTTTAAATACTGATTAATAAGAAGAGTGAGAAAAATGTATATTTTATACTTTCATGCTTAAAAAGTCATGCCCAAAAACCCTCCATACATATATGGGTCATACAACATAAGGAATGCTGAATCTTTTTACATAAAAGTTTATTCCCATCTCTGTGTACTTTATAACTAATGATACCTCTGCCCAATATTTACGAAACAAAGCAGATTGTTGTTGGAAGATAATACGAAAAATTGAATTTGTGTGTCAAAAATTAGGCTATCATAAGACTTCTCAGAAGAAACCCTACAAGCCAGGAAAGAGTGGAACAATGTATTAAGAATACTAAAAATAAACAATACCAGTTAAGAAAGATGTTCTTCCTCACTTGCTATTAGGCAATTGCAAATCAAAACAACAGTGCGATATCACCTTACACCTGTGAGATTGGCTATAATCCAAAAGCCTTAAAACAAATATTGGTCAAGATACGGAAAAAAGGGAACATTTTACACTGTTGGTAGGAGTGTAATTGGGTGTATCCTTTATGGAAAGCAGTATGGAGATTCCCCAACAAATTGAGAATGGAAATCCCAACTCCCACTTCTCTGTATTTACCAAAAAAAAAACCCAAAAAACCAAAAAAACAGCACAGTAATTTGCAGAGATACATGCACCCCCATGTTCACTGCAGCATTATTTATAATATGCAAGAATTGGAAATTACCTAAGTGCCCATTGTCAGGTGACTGAATAAAGATGTGCTAGAAACACAAAACAGAATACTACATAGCCCTTAAAAAGATGAAATTCTGACATTCACAACAACATGGATGGAACCAGAGGTGAAATAAGTCAGAAGGGAAAAGAAAATACCAGATGATCTCACTCACACATGGAATATAAAGAAACAAAGCTAATAAATAGACAAAAACAAAAACCAATTCTTGGATATTAATAACAGAACTGAAGTTATCAATAGGGAATGGGATGTGGGTAGAAGCAAGTGAAGGTGGGGTCCAATGGGGATAATGGTGAAGGACTTTTGGTAATTTGATGGTGGGCAGATTTTGTAAATCAAAGTTACCTTAGTAAATATTAAATTAAAAAAACAATCATAGAGCACTAAAGTTAGAGATAATTCACATGGTGGCCACAAAATAAGAAATTCATATCAAAGACAAATTCAAAGACAAACATAGGTTGAAAATCAAGAGCTCTGGAAAAATATATTGAGGCAATGGGGATGAAAGGAAATAAGGCACTACAAAATAATATCAGACAAGATAAACTTCTATGAAAAAGGGTACCACATCAAAGATAGTCACTACATTATGGTCAAGGAGGTTATCCCTCAGGAAGAAGCAACTGTCATTAATATATATGCATTCAATTGTAGAGTATTTAATATATAAAATACTGACAGAGCTAAAGGGAGACAGTTAGAGTAACACAATAAGAATAGGGGACTTCAATACCCCATTTACATCAACAAATGGATCATCCAGGCAGAAAATCAGCAAAGAAATAAAAACCTTAAATGAAGCAATAGGTCATATGGATCTAACCAATATAAGCAGGGTGTCCTACTCAAAAAAATAAGAACATACATTCTTATCAAGTGTACATGGAACATTCTCAAGGATAGACCATATCCTGGGATGAGAAACAAGTCTCAGTAAATTTAGCAAGATTGAAATTATGAAAAGTTTCTTATCCGACCACAATGGGGTGAAACTAAAAATGAACTAGAAGAAGCACAAAGATGTGGAGATTGAACGACATGCTTCCGAACAACTCCTGGATGAATGATGAAATTAACACTAATCTAGAAACAAATGAAAGTGACAGAGATAAGTTTCCAGAACATGTGGGATATGGCACAAGCACTTTGGAGAGGAAAGTTGATAGCTATACAGCATGCACCAAAAACCAAAAGACAAGCATGACCTTGAGGCTTAGTAATTGAGCCCACAGCCTCTGGCTGGCCTGGTCTACATGTCTAGCACCCAGATTGCTAGGGAAACAAGCGAGATGAAGAACTGAAAAATAAACAAATGTTTACTCCTCCTCTCTCTGCCTGCCTGCCTGCTTACTTGCCTTCATTCCTGCCTACTCCTTTCCTTTAAAAACAAACAAACCAAGAGACAGCTCCAATTAAATATCTAACCACCACCTGAAGGAACTAGAAAGGGAAGAACAATCAAAACCAAAAATCAATTGAAGGAAGGGAATAATAAGTAGAGCAGAAATAAATGAAATCAAAAACAAACACATCATCCAAAAGATCAAGGAATACATGAGTTGCTTATTTGAACAAATAAACAAAATTGATAGACTCCTAGCTAGACTCCCAAAGGAAAACAGAGAGAAAAAACCCAATAATGAGAATCAGAAATGAAATCACAGAAATACAAAGGATCATGAGAGACTATTAAGAGCATCTATACCAACAAATTCATTAATCATGAAGAAATGGACAGATTTCTTGAATCTTATAACCTCCCAAAACTTAAAAAGGAAAACATAGATAACTTGAACAGACCAATCACAAGCATAGGAGTTAAAGCAGTCATCAAAAACTCCCAAAAAACAAGAGCCCAGGACCAGAAGTCTTCACTAGCGAATTCTACCGAACATTCAAAGATTTAATCCCCGTCCTCCTAAAACTCTTCCCTAAAACTCTTCTCAAAATCCAAGAGAAGGAAAAACTACCAAATACATTCTATGAGGTTAGCACTACCCTGATTCCAAAATTAGACAGAGAGGCAAATATCACTGATGAATATAGATACAAAAATCCTCAACGAAATCTTGGCAAACTGAAGTCAAGAGTACACTAAAAAATTATATATCAGTGCACTTGGTGGCTCAGATGTTAAGTCTGCAGTTGTGTAGTCCACGTAGAACCCAAGGACCCAGGTTCAAGACCTGGGCCTGGGGGAAATAACGAAGATGAATAAATAAATAAATGCTTCTTCCTCCTCTGTCTCTACCTGCCTGCTTACCTGTCTGCCTGCTCACCTTTATTTCTGCCTGTTTTCTTCTTCTGAAAAAAGTATACATCATGATTAAGTGAGATTTATTCCAGGGATGCAAGGATGGTTCAGCATATGCAAATCAACCAATGCAATATACCACATCAACAAAAGGAAATCAGAAATCATATGATCACATCAATCAAATTCATAAAAAGCATTTGATAAGATTCAACGCCCATTCATGATTTTTAAAAAAACCTTGCCAAAATAGGAATAAAAGACACATTCCTCAACATAATAAAAACTATATATGACAAACACACAGCCAACATCATAATCAATGGATGTAAGCCAGAAAGAAAAATAGAAGAACAGGATGATTTTATTCATATGTGGAATATAAAGAAACAAAACAAACGAACAGACAGATCCCAACAAAATTCACAAGATGTAAAACTGTGGTTACCAGGGAGATGGGGGAGGAAAAGGAAGGATGAAACGCTTTGGCTGTAATGGGAACTAGAATCCTGGTGGTGTGTGCTCTGTGAAATACTCAACAGACTGAGACGCAATTGTAATATCCTAAAATGAATATAACATTGTAAACAAGAGAAATTATAAAATTAATAGTAAGAAATTTTATTTCAGTACAGTTTCAAGATATTAAACCTGGTTCCAAAGAATTAATTTCTTTCTGGAAGTACATCAAAAAGAAAACTCACATGAAAAAATATTTAATCACAAAAACACCATATGCTGGTGGCTGGGTTCCTCTAAGGAGTTCTGCTCTGTGGTGCTGGGGTCAGAGGCACCCCACCAGAGCAAAATTTCTGTTTAATTAAGCAACTTCTGGAAAATGTCTCTAACTCCCAAATCCAACAACACAATCTTAACAATGGAAAGAATGGGTGACTGAATGAATGAGTGCAAAGAACACAGGGGTGCTTGCTGGACTAGTGATTAGGTTTAGGGTTGAATGGGTAACAGGAGACAGCAGTTACACAAGATCAGTCTCCAACTCCACTGCACTAAGAGGCAGGACAAGTGAGCTCTGTGAATTCTGCTACAGAAGTACCCTCTTCGGCCCCTTTGACAAGTGAACAAATCGAAGCACAGAGACAGGTTTCGAACCAGTTTTCCACTCCAAAAACCCCATAACCAAGGCACTATTGCGCCTCTGCCAAACCCGAGGCCTATAGTTGTTTGACTAGTGACCAGAAGGTTGGGCTAATGAGCCTTCCACGCACGGAGAAAGTTTGGGATTGGTAGAGGTAACGAGTTATATCGCAAGGCACCAAGGAATCAAACTGCATCTGAAGCCTAGGAGAGGTGGAAGTTTCAGTCCAAACGTGGGTGCCTTTGTCAGGCTCGGGTGGAACCACGAGGGTGGGTGGGAACTGTGAGCTATCTAATAGTGCTATTGCTGTCTCCATTGGAGACTTTTATGGAACCACCCCACATGGGGATGGTAGCGGCCCCTACCCAGTGGTACCTCCCAGAGTTTACTATTAGATGGCAACCTCCTGCTGTGGTATAACCTGAGAGGACAGTTCCATCCTTGACTCTTCATCTCTGCCTCCCCTAGTGGTGTGCAGAAGGCTTTCATGCAAACATGCGTGACCCATAACTTGGCCTCTTCACAGTCTTCCATCCGCGGCTCCCCACCACTTCACGCCCTTGTCCCCAAAAGGACCGTCCAAGGCTCAGACCTTGATCTTACAGAGAGCAAAGACCAAGGGATTCATATGCCTACCCAAAGCTCCTGCTCTAGGAGCGGGCTGAGGGTGTCGGTAATTGGACAGCAATGTGGCAGCATCTGTCAAAAACTGTAAACATCCTCCATTGGAATGTCAGCTCTACCAAAGCAGGAACATGTGACCGTGATGTCTCCTCATTCCTTGAGTGGTGTCCAGTACATAGTATGCACTCCTTAGGTCTCTGTTGATTGAATGACTCCTTTGAGTCAGCAACTCCATTTCTAATATTGTATGCCAAAGAAACACTCCCTCGGGTGCACATCAGTGCACAAAATAGTAAGAACAGGTCACCCTCTGGTGGCCTAGTGGATAAGCTAACCAGACGTAGTCCACGTTTATCCCAAGGACCTAGATTCCTGGTGGGAGAACAATCAAGATGAATAACTAAATGAAACAAATAGATGTTTCTTCCAACTCTCTATTCCAGCCTGCCTGCCTACTCGCCTTTATTCTTGCATGCACCTTTCATTAAAAAAATGGAGGTGCACCCTGGTGCCGTAGTGGTTTGTTCAACTTCCTCCTGCAAAAGTACAGGCCACATACATCCCAAGGTCCTGGGTTTGCATCCCAGGTCAGGGAGAACAAGCAAGATGAACAACTGAATAAAACAAATAGATGTTTCTTCCTCCTCTCTCCTCCTTTCTGGCTACTCACCTTCATTCCTACCTGCACCTTTAAAAAAATAATGGTAGGAACAAACTACAGGGGGAAAACTAACCATTTGTAGCCAATGACTTGCAGAGTACCTGCTGGATATGATACAGAATTAGTGGGACCTATGGGGAGTGGGACCGTTGTATGTAGTTTCATGGGCGAAGGTGAGTGCCTTCTACAGGACATGCTGTTAATGGGGAAAAGCAGGTGAAACGTGTGTGCAGAGAAAAGTGTCCAGCCCTCAAGAGGTTAGTGTTTGATTCCTGTGGAAAAAGTGCGGGCTGCTCTTTGCTCCTCAGATCTGACCCCAAACCACTCCTAGTGCTACATTGGATGTATAGACTTGAAAGAACTGGGTCAGGAGCCTGAGAGAACACATTCCTTTTGGTTTCATTCAATCATTCACAACTGCAATGGACTGACGTTTACTTTTTATGATTTGCATGAAGATTCAATGAGAGTCTCATCCAGATTGAGCACAAGAAGACAAGAAGCAAAAGATCTGGTAAAGCCTGGTGGCCTAAGAGTTTAGTTCACCCGGCCTGGTCCACACACATCCCAAGCTCCCCAGTCAAGACCCAGGACCAGGGAAGCAACCAATGATGAACAACTGAATAAAAGAAATGAAGTGCTTCCTCCTCCTCTCTCTTTCTGCCTGCCTGCCTACTTGCTTTCACTCCTGCCTGCACCTTTCTTTTAAAAAAAAAAAAAGAACCAAAAATCTTAATAGTCTGGAGGGCATCAGACCCCCTGGAAGTAACCTTCAAAGGTCCAGAGTGAGACCACTTGGGCAATTGCATGGCAGGGAAATGGGGCTCCAAGTTGATTTGGGAAGGGCCCTTGGGAGCTACAGGGAGGTATCAGAGAGTGGAGTTACATTAACATAATGTCATCCAGAATGGAGGAGGGGACAGGCCCCCTGCTAAAAGATGGGGACATAGCCTGAAGACCACAGTTTAAGAAAGATGTAGCCAAATAAGCACAATAAACTTTGGAGGCTATTGTTGTTACCATCTCCACTTAACATATGAGGAGATTGTAATGTCTTCTTCCCCTTTGTCCCCTCTTGAAAGTCCATGGGCTACACTTCCTATTTGATGCTTTTTTATTAGAAAGTATTTAATGTATCTCAGGGCCTGACATAAAAATATAAATTCTTTACAACAACCTAATGAAGTAGGTACTGTTGTTTTCTCCATTTTACAAATCGTCACCTAAAAAACAGAAAGGTTTAGCAAACTTCCATAGATCTAACAGCTGGGAAATCAGGAAGGCAGGACCAAGGTCAACTAGAACCAGCATTCCACCCTCATTAGCCCAGAGTGCCTTTCTTCTTTTTGTTGTGCTTCCATGTGTATGTCAGCATCTGTCATTAGACGTGTGAAGCCCGATGTTTGTGTGATGCCTTGGTGACTGGCAGGTTTGTACTGGTCAGGATGAACTTGATGTTGTGTGTTTAACCTGAGCAGATGCTGCATCCCAACCTGCAGCGGGCATCTGAATGCCCTCAGAGTGGGGGTGTGAGCGTGGGTAAATTGGACCCCAAGAAGATCCTTCTGACAACTGAGAGAGGTTGAGGGGTAAGGACCCCATTCAAACTAGTAGTCATCTCACATTTCCCATAAGATCAAATCAGTTGTATTCATAAATGAAACATTGTCAAAAGGGAAGATTCTATCACTGTACAAAATTAGAAACAATATATTAGCACAGACAGTATCTTAAAAATAGACAATGAAAAATAACCGTGCTTTATCAATTCTAAAATGCCCTTTTTTACATTCAAATGTATCAGAAATCTGGAATGCGTCTTACAATCACTGAGATAAGAAGTCAGTAGATCATAGTTTAATTAGCAGCATCCTTCTTTCTTAGGGTTACCTGAGATGTGATGAGACACACAAAGTACAACATCTGAGAAATGTAGTAAAACCATAATGAATTTATTTTTATTTTAAATGTAAAGTATAAATTTCTTTTAGGGAATCATAGATCTAACTATCTGCAGTGTCCTAAGCACTTCTTTTTCCCATTTGATTGATACATAGGTATATACATTGTGTATGTTTGAAGTATACAACACCAGGATTTGATGTTCGTATGTACTGCAAAATGATCACCACAGTAACTCTAGTTAACCTCCATCACCTCACAGTTTCATTTTTCCTTGTGATGAGAGTATTTAAGATCTGTTGTCATAGCAATGTTCACGTGGAGAACACAGTGGGATTATCTATAGTCACCGTGATGTGTGTCACATCCCCAGGACATATCTGTAAGCGCCAGTGCATACCTTTTGTCCCCTTCACCCATTCCCCAGTCCCGATCTCTCACCACCTCCCTGGCCTTTGGCAATCACCAATCTGCTCTCTGCTTCTATGAGTTCAGGTTTGTTTTAGATTCCACACATACGTGCAATTTCACAGTCTTTGTTTTCCCTGACTGACTTATTTCACGTAGCACAATACCCTAGAAGTTCATCCATGCTGTCAAAAATAGCAGGATTTCCTTCGTTTTAATGAGTGATCCCAAGTCCTTCTTATATGCCATTTTAGCCCCCTGAGAAGAAACCCTGCCTCCCCGGTCGCTGGTGAGGACGCAGAGGCCCAGAGGCGGAAGGTTCTGCCTCAGGTCCTCCAGCCAGGACAGGGCAGAGCCCAGAGCAGATGCCAAAGCCCAGGAGGATGGCTGTCAGGGATCCTCAGGGCTGCCTTGCCCCAGCTCCCCAGGGGTCCTGTGGTCACAGACCCAGTCGTGCAGTGTCACCCTCTCCTGACTGTACAGACATCGGCCCCTCCTCTCAGGAGCCCCACCTCCCCCAGCTCTGGGAGACTGCCCTGGACTCACAGTGGGTCTGAAGTTTCACCTGAATCCTGGAGCCTTTCAGTTCTGCCCTGAGGGGGTCCTTAGGACAAGTCTCTGTGTCAGGGCAGGAGGGAGGTGTGTCCTGCACAGTGCTCTGTACTTGGAGAAGGCAGGGAGGTCATGAGGGCGTCCTGTGAGGGGGGAGCTGGTGCTGGGGGAGAGGGAGCAACTGAGGCCTGGTGATGAACTGGGGGAGGGGCTGCAGAGGCCCCTGGGTGAAGGGCAAGGGCTGGTGGAAACAGATGTGCTAAGGTGTCCAGAAACCTGGTCCAGACCCCTGTACCATTACACTCTGCCTCCCACCCTCCCCTTGGGTACCCACAGGAAACTTCCTCTCTCCCTGGCTGCCTTCTGCTCACTGCCTTCAACGGACGCCACTGTAGTGAGGCACAGGACTATGGACTCTTCTACAATAGCAGCAGAGATTTGTGTCATTGCGCCCCATGTGTTGAGGTTCATGATCCCAAGTTATGTAGCTTGAAAGACAAAAAACAGCTTTCTATTCGTGTGTGCATCCTGAATATGGATGGTGGTGATGGTTCACAACAATGTGATGGACCTAGTGCCACTGAACTTGATCCTGACCTCTGAGGGTCCCCACTGGTGATCAGGGGACAATACTGAGAACTACATGGGCTTGCACAGACACCAGCTCTGTTGCTTGACAGGCAATGGGGAGGGGGAGCAGCATTCCAAAGTGCCACCCGCGTCTCCCGAGGTCGGTGCTCAGTGACTTTGTAGTGAGGGAAGGAGGAGCGTGCATCTCGGGGAGCAAGCATCTGCGCAGACTGGCACTTCTGCACTCAGCACTTGTGCATGCGATGCCTTTTGCACCCCGTCACCACCTTGGGAGAAGCTGGTTTAAGCGGATTTTGTAGATGGTGGTGATTGACAGCTGATTGTTCCTAGTACAAACACGATTGCAGGATTATAGGGGAGAGAAACAGGACCGAAAGGAGGAGAGAAATTGGGACAAACTGTGCACTTAAAATGGTTAAACTGGCGCACCCTGGTGGAGTAGCAGTTAGGTCAATCGCTTCTGAAGGATGCAAGACACATACCCCTGGGTTTGGGTCCTGGGTCTGGCGGGAGATGACCAGTGTGAATGACTAAATAGAAAGAAAATGAAAATCTTTCTTCCCCACTTCTCTTCCTGCCTGCCTGCCTGTCGCCTTCATTCCTACCCACTCCTTTCATTATTGGCTAAAATGGTTGGGTTCTAGGTGCTTGGGGCCTCACTGATAACATGGTCAAGTCCACGAGCCAAGGGTGCATGCTCAGTCCTGAAAATGGCACAGAAATGGTGTCAAGAAACCCTAATCACAAAGACAGAAATCTCTTGAGAGGTGGACCGCAAGTCCCCAAGGAAGACATGCTTTGCCAAGAAGCACAGCAAGCCGGGCCTGAAGACAACACAGGCCGACATGCCCAGGCCATGCGTGCCCGAGCCGAGGCCAACAAGACCTGGAAGGCCCCAGGAGGGAAGTCCAGGATTCCACAGGGTGGCAGCCGCAAGCTCAGCCGACTGGCCTCATCCCTCACCCCATGCTCATGCCGGCATCACCCAGGGTCTCAGGCTCCGTGGGTCAAAGATCCAGGCCAAGACTCAAAGCCAGACCCAGGATGCAGCTGCAGCTCCAGCTCCAGCACCAGCTCAGACTCCCACAGGTGCCCAGGTCTCCATGGAAGATCCAGAAGAGGGCAACTCTATGCTGGCATGAGGATGCAAGGACTGGGGTGAGCCCTGGGCTACTATCGGCCTGGGGCTGGGGTCCTCCTGTCCTGTTTGTGCAAATAAACCTGAGGCAGGATTTAAGAAAACACATTTAGGAAAAACTGAGCCTAACTGAAGGTTTTATGATATCAAGGAATTATATTGTTAATTTGTTAAGGTAACTTAATAATTTAGTTCACTGTGACGCAATCCACATACATCCCAAGGACTTGGGTTCATGACCCAGAGCTGGAGGGAATGCACAATATGAACTAAACAAAATAAATAAACTCCCTCTTCCTCCTCAAAAAAAAAATAGCTGTATTACATTTCACTGAGTATATATACCACGGCTACTTTATCTAGTCATCTGTTGATGGGCATTTAGGTTGTTTCCACATCTTAGCTATTGTGTAATGCGATGAACATAGAAGTGCAGATATATTTTCTGATTAGTTTTGTATTCTCTGGATATATGCCTAGAAGTGGGATTGCTGGATCCAATCGTTAATAAATCTTTTTTTTTTTTGAGGAATCTCCATACTGTTTTCCAAAGAGGTTGCACTAACTTTCAATCACACCAATATTGTAGCAGAGTTCAATTGGTTTCAATGTTTGTTCTCCTGTTAGATTTCATCTGGGATATCATGTAAGATCTGCATGCTACATACTGGGAAAGGCTTCCTTCAAGGAAAGATTAGGACTTTTTAAGTCAAACAATAAAAAATACATATACATATATATAATAACTATAAAACTTATGACCTTATAAATTGTTATAACACAGATTGCATTTTAAATCATCATACATACTACCAGTTTTTCTGTATTCAAATTTTTCAGAATCTTTCACTCCAAGGAAAGCAAGGGCTTTGAACTTAGAACTTTAATCCCCAAATTGGCTTCTTATAGGAGTCAGAGATTGTCAGTTTTGAAAATACTCTGATGTATCTCCCATGTAAGGATTTTATGAATTCAGACACACATGGAATCAAACACAAAGTGAACGACAGATAATCCATACCCTATAAATGTGAACTTTTATTAATACTCTTTATTATTAGATGAAATATTGAATGGAGTTACAAGTGTACACAGGCTCAAAATTGATCAGCCATTTACAGCCACACCGAGCAGATCAAAATTATACAGGCAAAATTATATACAGCAACTTTCAGCTTACTGTGTATAGAAGATTAATTACAATAGAGAAACAGGAGCAGGTAGCTTTCAGAGTGACAGCATCCCTAGAGATATCGTCCATGAAAGATGGGCACTTCAGAGTCTGAAGCGATAAGAACCTGCAACTTCCACATCTGTCTCTGCCCTTTAAGTAGGGTTCTCTCTCAACAGACCTAAGCCATCCAGAAACAGCAGCTCACCAGGAAGCCTAGCCCTGCACTGCTCACAGCCTTGCAGCTCCAGAGAAGACAAAGAGGTTTTACATCCCAACCCTTTTCATGCAACAAGCATAATAACCTTGATACCAAAATCCAACAGAGTAGAAGAAATGAAGGTACAGGCTAGCATCACTCAGGGACATACACAAAAATCCTAAACCAATTACCAAGACAGAATACTCATGTCAACTTGTGATTATTCTAGGAATGCAAAGTTGGCTTAATCACAGAAACTTGTCAATGCAATTCACCACATAAACTGATGAATAAAGAACAGAAAACTTTTATGATCATCTCAATAAATGTGTTCTAGGTGTCTGACGAAATTCAACCTATTTTCCAAGAAGAACACGCTCAGCAAACTAGGAAGAGAACAGAATGATATTAATTTGATAAAGTGTATCTACAATTTACGGTAAATGTGGTAAAACGTTGGAATTTTATTTTTCATTTATGATCAAGGATAAGACAAAACTAGCTCACACTTTCACCGCTCTATTCACCACTGTACTGCTGCGTCGGCCCAAAGTCATAAAGTTAGAAAAGGAAAAAAAAGGTATGTTTTAAATGACAGACACTAAATGGCAAGTATTCAAAGATGGCATAAGTGTACATGTCAAAAACTGAAAAGATTCTAAAGATCAATTTTCGGAATAAGTGTATTTAGCAAGGTTGCTGGATAGAGAACGCAATGCAAAAATTATGTCTCCAGCAACAGCTCTAACAAAACATGAAATTTAAAACAGGTATTTTTCAACAGCATCAAATACCTAGCGATAAGCGAAAATTTAACAAAACATGTACCAGACTCTTTTGCATATGCTGTGAACAACTTTAATGAGAGAATTTTAGCAAAGTTTCAGCAGAAGAACAGTTCGCATATTTTCAGCTCCTCTTCATTTAAACCTGTAGTTGCCCTTCACCTGGAAGACAAACACAGCAGATGAGAACATTACTTCACAAAACTTCATTTAGAGAACACTGGAGGCACACAGAAAACACGCCAGTTGTGGTTCTGTAAAACAGACTAAAACCAGAACCCCGAGGGTGACCCTTTAGTTTGCATTCAGTTAAAGCCTCTGCAGATACCTGGAAAACAGACTTTCAGGTCCGATGTTTACTAAACACCCCACTCTTTCTATTGGGACAAAGACAGAGAGTACGAGTTCAAAACAGGTCAAACCCAGTTAACTCAGAGGTAGTTTTAACTACATAGCAAAACTTGTGTATAATTTTAGTAAAATCCCAACAAAACAAAAAAAGGAAATGATAAAGAAACAAAAGAAAGCTTTTTTTAAACATCCCTTAAATGTTTTGACTTGAAAATTTTCTGAAAATAGGATATTTAAAGCAGCAATGTCACACTTGAAATTGCTACAAAGAAAGGCTAGTATTGAATTTATTTTGTCTCTATTGATGAAAAGAGCAAAACTCTCCAATCTAGTTTATGTGGCTGATGTACGTATGGTAAACACGTGTCCCAGTCCTTACCCATACTCCTGCTGGTAATTAAATTCTTACATAATTAAATAAATACTGAGTTAGGAACAGTGCCCTTACATGCTTAATAGAGCTCCAGTTTGCACAATAAATTATATGGCCCGCTAGTTTTAAGCCATTTCCATAAAAGATAACAACAAATTGGGGAAAATTAGTGCCATTTCCCAAAATCTGATTGTCTCTTTATTATTTTTTATATTGGATGCTCACATAATTCATTATCGTTTTCTTTTCTAATAACAAATGTATGATCCCCTATGAGTACATTTCAGCCATGTTCAGTAGGTTTCTAAAAGAAGTCCCCAAACTATCTTTTAATGTCAATAGTCTAACAGAACGGGTCAGGAATGTGGGGTGAGAACATTTAGGAGACTAATGCAGGGTAACTTCTTCCTAAACATCGAGTGCTTCCATTGAATTCCGCTGTGTAATTGTCAGCAATTTGTAAAACACGTGTATGAAAGATTTTTAAGTTGATTACTCAGAAAGTACCTCAGTTAGGGTGTCTGATCTTCAAATCTTATCAATCCATGCCTCCAGGTGGAAACTTTTCATGCCACATCTGCATGGGTGCTGTGATTCATAGTGTCTGCATTTCATAAAAATAATTCATTAATGATGGGACAGGGAGCTTGCTAGGCAGAGTATATTACTCACAACTTCTTAGTGCACCACTGATGACATGCGCTCTACCTAATCAGACTCAGAAACTAGAAATTATACTCTGTCTTGACAGTTTGTTAGTCAGTCATTTGAAGCTGTGTTTAGGGAAGCATTTAAAATACAATTGTTCTTTAAAGGTCATAACTCACAATGAGATAGAATCTAAGGACAAGCATTCAGGACTTGATGCAGAAAAACATCAAGCAGTGCATTTGTTCTTTTTCTCAGTAGTAACTGAACCTCAACTGATATGGTGTCATGACTCAGGTTAAGGGTTGATGATTTATGAAAAAGTACATGAAGCAGATTATCTTTCTAGTCCAGCCAACAGTAATAGAGTAAGAAAACTCAAAATCGAAAATGATTTTTAAAGAGGAAGGCAGACAAGCAGAACAGAGCAGAGAGAGAAGCATTATTTTTTTACCTGTTCATTTTGGTCCCCCATGTGCCTGGCCATCAGTCACAAACCTGGGTCCCTGAGCTTTACAAGGTCACATCCCAGTTGCCAATTCATTCACTTTAGCCCCCAAGGTGCACTCGAAAAAGCTTTTTTTAATATATGATTTGAATTCATTATTTTTTATAAGAGCAAAGACAGGTTCAGAAGCTAAGGGATTTTCCCAGAGTCACACACGTTATATCCGAGCGGGTACTAGAACACACTTCAGGGCCTCTGCACAGTCTAAGCTGTGTTACAAAGCGTTATGTATTTGTTAAAAGGAGATCCTTATAAAAGTATCTGAAAATTATTAGCTGTTGATTAAAAGACTTATAATTAAAAGTTTAAAAAATTTTCATATTTTATACTTCAATATGGCATTGACTCAATTTGTTTCTATACTTGATCACCTCTAAGTTAGGCATTTGAGGTCTGGACTACATTTCAAGTCATCATCAATAACAGAGCTCGTATGTGAACTCTGTATTAAAATAGCAGTAAGCTAATTCTACATTTATTAAAGTTACAACATTGTAGAAAATACACACCCTATAATTTGCATGCTTCCTGGCAACATACCTGCTGGTGGCATTTTAATGGGCTCTAGATTTTGTAGACTTTGGGCTCTGACATCTTGACCAGCCTCACTTTCATGCCTAGTTTTTCACTGAGCCACTCGCTGTTGATTATCTTCCAGGTCAGGTGCTTATACATAAAAAAGTTTAAGAAGTCAAACACAAGATATGAGTAAGGAAATAATCATATTAATTCCCTTGGTGTTATTAAAGGAAAGACCTGGCATGCCTTGGTGGCCTAGCGGATGAGGCCACTGCAGGCAGTTTACGTATATCCAAGGATCCAGGCTTGAGATCCAAGGTCAGGGTAAACAATCAAGATGAACACCCTAACAAATAGATGTTTCTTCCTCCTCTCTTCCTGTCTGTCTCTGCTCTCCTGCATCCCTGCCTGCACCTTTCTTTAAGAAACAAACAAATAAACTTATTGTGGGTGTGGTAATAAGCGTGATGCATAAGAATCACAAGACTATTAGGTTCAGGATTCTGTTAGCAGAAACTAGGAAAACAGGATTTTACTGTTGTCTTCCTTTCCCAAGAACTGCCCTCAGACAACTTAAGTGCTACCTCTGTACTCATCTGGTTTGTACTTGTGATCACACTTATCAGTGATGAGACTCTCTGACTAGACCCTAAGCTCAAGTCTGAACTCATAGCTCTCATTACTATTTGGCAGGCTACATGGCATGAGTAGACACCAATAAATGTTAACCGGAAAAGAAGTCCTGAAAAATGCATGAAAAGCTTAAATTGATGAACATTCTGCAAACCAAGTGTTCCTTCCTCTTCACAAATGTCAATGAAAAATTACAGGAGCATTCCAGATTAATGGAGACTAAATTGACAAGACAACTAAACGCAGTACAGGATCCGGGACTGGACTCTGGGTCTAAAGAATTCTGTAAAGGAAACAATCAGGACAAGTGGAGAAACAGGACAATACACACTCTACGTATTAAATGATCACATGTTCTCATCGCCAAATTCCCTGATTCTGTTAACTGTACAGTGGTTAACCAGAGAATGACTTTTTGTTCTTACAATATGTATATGCACTACATTACTTAAGGCAAAAGTTCTTAAGAGTTGAAACTTTGTCTATGTAAGTCAGCATTAATAAGAGTAAGCAACAACAAGTGTGTATTGTGCATTTGTGTTTGTGTGAGGTAAAGACAGCTTTTACCACGTGGTAAAACTATTAACAATCAGTGAGTCTAGATGAAAAGTATATGAATGAATCGTGCTATTCTTTTGTTTTTCCTGTAAATTTCTTATTTTGGAAATATAAGTAGAATTTAAAAAGAATACATGACAACTATATGTTGTACATCAGGGAGACAGGACTTAATCTTTTAAAGGGGAGGTGCAGCCAGGAATGAAGGTGAGGAGGCAGACAGGCAGGCAGGAGGAGAGATAAGGAAGGAGCACTCTATTTTATTTGTATGCAGTTGTTCACCTTGGTTGCTACCACCAAATCCAGGATGGGAACCCAGTTCCTTAGGATGTTCGCAGACTGCACATGTCTGGAGGCAGCTGATTGTTTTAACCATTACTTAACCAGGGCGTACCAGGAAGACAGGAGTTAATTTATTCAGCATGTTAAGTGTGATTTAAAAACATGAAATTTACCACATTGAACATTTCTAAGCAAAATTTCAGTAAGGAATGATTTTTGAAACATTAGCAACTACTAGTGATAAATTTTGCATATTCGTTTCCCCGTATTATGAAACCCTTGCTTTAAATGTCAATCTATGGACAAACCACAATACATGTATCGGTTCTGCATTTTGCAATAGTCCAGCAAGGAGGCGAGCATCCGCTATCTTTGAAGTCTGAAGTTGACACCATGAATAGGATTTCAATTGCAATTAAAACACAATTTTCTGAAGGATTAACTCAGTGGATTGTAGACCTATGGCATATTTTATAGTCAAGACACCCATCCCCTACTGCTGAGAAATTTACTTTGTTTAAAAAAGCTAAAAGTTACATTTAGGTCCATTTCATAAATTAATCTTACATAGAACAAAGTACTGAAAATAGCTAAATTGTTTGTAAATAATAGAAAATATTCTTGCAGTGAGAAAAATAGAGACGTGACAAGAAATAAATGTTCATTGATGTTAGTCATATTCTGAAAACTTTAACAGTGGCCTGAATAATATAACTGTTTACTTGAAAATACTAAATAAATATACATATATATATATGGGAAAAAGATTTCAGTCTTCTGCTAATCTTAGAATAATTAACTTTTTGATTTTTCTATATGCAGAATGAAGAATTTAACCACCTTTTTAAAGCTACTTAAAACAATTATACTAAACCAGTAACCTATATGCCAGACTCCTGAATTATGCAGCTTTTGTCACTCTTACTGTATACAAATATTAATTACAGAAATAGTGACCGTCATCACTTCCTCACTTCCGGAAACTCTATCCTAAGTCCTTCAAACTGTCTATTCCCGGGCTGATACTAAGCTACATTAGAGTTCCAACGTTTGATTTGTACGTGTTTTGAGAAAAATCATTCACTAGATTTTACAGCAGCATAGACATTAATTTTGGGATGAAATACAAGTTTTGTGGTCAACAGTCAAATGCTCTTTAACAAACACAATCTTTGAGTCTCATTTTTCTCATTTATAAAATGGGGAGCATTCATTTTAGTAAGAGGTTTTCCTACATTGCAAATTATTCCCTCTTCACTTTTCCAACTCATTTCAGGCAATGTTTAAAAATCCCTTTCTTTATTGTTACTAGGATGTCATAATGCATGACACACATACAACAGAGACACCCAAGAAGCTTTCTTCTCCCTTTCCCTTCACCTGGGTTGGCACTTTCTCCTTCATCTTGTTTTTCTTCATCACAAATATTATCCTTATTTTCACTAGCAAGGTCTTCTTGCAGCTGCTCATCTTTGGTTTGCAAGGACTAGCAATGTGCAAGTGAACATGCAAATAAAAATCTTTGCTGTTAATACATGTCAATGATATATATATATATATACACAGATATATTTAATCATAAGTACATCTAAATATATTTCCCCAATGCTAGTCAATAGACTTATTCTTAATAAAGTTCCTCTTCTCGCCAAGAGCCTACTGAAAGAAGTTACCCACAGGACTTTGGACATGACTGTAGACTGTGTAGGGAAAGATTGGTATAATGTGCTGTTCATCAGCATGAGGAGAAAGTTATCAGATACATTTCCTGGAAACATAAGAGCATGCATCCAGCAACATGAAAATTTAATTCACCAGGATCAATGGTTCTAATAAGTCTAGAAGACCTTTATCAATGTATCTATAATCATTCAGTATCCTCCCCAAAATTAATTTTGACCAATCAAAGATCAAATTTTAAAGCTATTATGACCACAGGCCCAACTGGCCAGGAAGGTTCTTGATTACCTCTCCTGCTAGATTATAATGTTGACCTTACAAGCCCACTCATCTTTTACACTGAAACCTGAGTGTGCAATGTGTAAAACACACTTAGGAGTATAACTATGTTTGACCACTTCTGTGAGTGAGTGGTGACTTGTACTATTTTATTGAAAATAATTACAAATGATTTTGAAAATAATTTAATGGTGCATAATTTCCGCTCACACCGACCTGGGCACTTTGCAAAGGCAACTGATTATATCACGGCCAGTCTCACAGGGATATCTCCAGAAGGCACATGGCAAAAGAAGAGAACACATTCCTAATAAGATTTCTTGTCACAATTTGAATCATCATCATGATGACACTTAAGAAAACACCACAAGAGTTCAGATCTGAGCAACTACTACTTCTGGCACCTTCTCACTTAACCATCACAATCTCAACCCCACAAACACGACAGCAAAATTTTATTGGACCACACAGCCAATAACTCGTTTGAATAACGTTCATGGCAATCTCCCCACAACAGCCCAAGACCAGACACATGAAAAGATACGAGTCCCACCCCTCCCTCGGCACTCAGCATTGGCACTACAAATCTTAGGGATAAAGTTAGACCCCACAGCGTTCAGACTCTCAACGTCTTTTTACTTCCATTGTGCTCTGTGTTAGGAGCCTCGCTGACACATACATTCCTGAGAGGACAGATCTGCAGACTGGCCATTTCAGCATCCACAAACATGAATGCAGACCTTGTCACAAGATCTACACAGCTCACAGTCCTGAACCTGGGGCTGGCTCACCCCCTCCAGGAGCACTGGCAACACTGGGCAGACACAATCTGTCCCACGTGTACCAAGTGCTAAGCTACATTGCCCCCTACAGTGGCCCCTGTGGCATCCCAACAAATCTGTCCTCTGTCTGCAGTAACTGGTGCCTCCAGGTCCAACACCTGAAATGATAACCCTAATACTTGACCACCTTCATCTGACCCCCTCCCCTCCCACTCCACCCTCCTACCTTGTCCTCACACCGCCACGAAACTGGCAGTAATTCCTGCAAAGACATCCATGATAAAGTGAAAGGAAGTTCCTCCCAGGGGCTACAAATCTCGATTCAACCCCCTGAAGCCCACTGGTTCCCTCCTCACACTCAGTTACACGGACATTAATGGGAGGACTTATCTGAAGACCTTCCCACTCGACAACAACTTCGGACAGGAATGGAGATCCTGAGCATGCGACACACGCAGACAGGTGCTCTGGACTCAGTGCTCGCACATCCCCTACAGGAAGGCTGACAATGCAGGGCACGCTCACTCTAGCACATGCAGAAAGCACTTACCTACTACAACACTAATGGGAAAAACACATCTCAAACAATAACCCCGCACTCGTCCTAACTTTAACAGACCCTTCCCCTCTAAAACCCACAGTCCCCCCTTTTCTTGGCCCCACCAACAAGGACATGGTGGCAGTGATGCCATAAGGAACTCCGTGCATGAGGCCACAAATCTCACTGCGCCAAACCCCCTTAAGCCCACCGTCTCCCACTCACTCACTACCATTCCAGGGAAGGCAGATCGCAGGAATTTCCCGCCAAGTCTCAGCTAAGGGCAAGACCTGAGATATTCCAATGTGACCCAGGATCTCAGCTCCCTAACACGGTGCCAGCTCGTCCCCACCAGAAAAGCTCTGCACTGGGCATGCACATGATGTCTCAACTGCACAGATGCTGAGCTATACTGACCCCTGCTAGGTGCCACAAATCTCAAACAATGCCCCAAAACCGTGTCCCATTTTCTTCAGACCCCTTCCGTGCTAAGACTCACCAGCCTCTCTTGTCCTAGCACTGGCTGGACAAGGCACAGATTGACAGTGAGGTCACAGAAGAAAAACGACCACCTGGAGGACTTACTACAGGAAGCTACAAATCTGGCTACACCGAACCCTATGAAATACACGGGGTCCCTCATTCCACTCACTCACAGTACCATTCCTGGGAGGACTGATCACAGGACCTTCTAGCATAGTCTCAGCTAAGAGTGTGATTAGAAACCTTATGACCGAACCAGGACAGCTGCGATCAGGCACTCCATGCTGAACGATCCCTCCCTCCAGGAAGACAGAAAAACTGGGTATGCGCACAATATCTCACACACACAAAGTGCTGAGCCGACCTCCATGTGCTGGGACCCCACCCACCTTTGCTGCTGGAACAAATCTGTCCTCTATCTGCAATCCCGGTGCCTCTAGGTCCAGATACCTCAAACAACCCCTCAATACTCCATCCAACCTCATCTGACCCCTTCACCTCAAGACTGACTCTACTGCCATGCGCTAACCACTAAAAGACAAGGGACATGGGTGCAGTACTTCTGGGAAGAACCACGATGAATATGTGAATGACCTTCCTCCAGTGAGTCACAATGTGCCTATCCAACCCCCTG